>PVJA010048279.1:0-14240 GCA_004027025.1 Myocastor coypus | reverse complement strand
TTAACAAAGAAGTAGGAGAACTGAACCACATCTCGGAACAACAGGACTTGCTGAACATACACAGACTGTTCCAAGCAACTACTTCTTAATACACACTTTTTTTCAGCTGTACATGGGACATTTTCCAAAATGGACCACATACTAGTGCATAGGTTAGGCTTAAGTATATGCAAGTTTGGCAGTTGATACATTGTGTGAACTGCAGCAAGTAAAAAATAACTAAGACAGCAAGAAAACAGAAATTATACCATGTATATTATCTGAACGCAGTGCAATGAAACTGGAAATAAAGACTACAGATATCACAAGAAACCCAGAAATTTGTGAAAATTAAACAACACCCTTCCCTCCAACCAGTGGGTTACAGATGAAATTAAACACTATTTACAATTTAATGAAAATTCAAACGCAACCTACTGGAATTTGTGAGATACAATGAAAGCAGTTCTTAGAGGGAAATTTATAGTGCTGAACTTACATATTAAGAAAACAGAATAGGAACAAATAAATACTTTCATGCGGCACTTAAGGTGACCAGAAAAGCAAGAGCAAGTGAAACCCAGAGCCCAAAGGTGGGAGAAAATTATAAATATTAGAGCGGAAATTAACTCAACTGAAACAAATGAAACAATACAAAGAATTAATGAATCAAAAAGGGAGTTCTTTGAAAGATTGAGTAAAATTGATAAGACCCTAGGTAACCTCATCCAAAAAAGTAAACACTCAAAATTCAAACAATAAGGAATGAAAAGCGTGAAATTACTACAGACCCAGCAGAGATTCAGAGGATAATTATTAGCTATTCTGAGAACCTTTATTCTCATAGAATTGAAGACACAGATGAAATGGACAGATTCCTAAAAAGGTAAAAACTACCGAAACTGAAATAAGAAGATAAAGGAACTCTCAATAACCCAGTAACAGTCAATGAAATACAAAATGCAATAAAAAATCTACTAATAGAGAAAAGTCCAGTTTCTGGTGGATTCACCACTGAATTCTACAAAAAATTTACAGAAGACATAACACCTATACTCCTCAAACTCTTCAGTGAAATTGAAAAGGAAATGATCCTCCCAAAATCATTCCTAGAAGCAAGTATTACACTGATAGCAAAACCAGAGAGAGATGCAACTAAAAAAGAGAGCTACAGGCTAATTAATCTTATGAACATAGATGCAAAAATCCTCAATAAAATCCTCACTAATAGACTACAGCAAATCATCGAGGAGATCATACACCAGGAACAGATAGAATGTCATCCCAAAGATTCAAGGATACTTTAATATACACAAATCTACAAATGTTATACACTATATGAATAGAGCCAAAGCCAAAAACTACGTGATCATATCAATTGATGCAGAAAAGACTTTTGACAAAGTCCAACACTCATTCACATTCAAAGTAGTACAGAAATTGGAACAGAGGGCCTCTACCTCAAAATGATAAAGCCATCTATCACAATCCAAAGGCTAACATAATTCTAAATGGGGAAAAGCTTAAGTCTTTTACTCTGATATCTGGTACAAGACAGGGATGTCCCCTATCTCCACTCCTACTTAATATAGTTCTGGAAACTTTAGCTACAGCCTTTAGAAAAAAGAGAGAAATAAAAGGAATAAGTGTAAGTAAAGAAAAAGTTAAACTATCATTATTTACAGATAACATGATAATCTACTTGGAAGACCCAATAAACTCTACCAAGAAGCTACTGGAATAAATATACAAATTCAGTAGTAGAGCAGGCTACAAAGTCCAAACACAAGAGTCAATAACATTCCTCTACACAGATAACAGGCACACTGGAGAAATTAGAGGAATAATCGAAAAAATGAAATCGAAAAAAATGAAATACTAAGGAATTAGCCGAACTACAGAAGTAAAAGATCTATTCAACGAAAACTACATTACTATGAAAAAAGAGATCCTAGAGGATTTCAGAAAAATAGAAAGATATTCCCTGCTCCTGGATAGGAAGAACCAACATTGTGAAGATGGCCAAACTCCCTAAATAGCTATACAGATTTAACGCAATCCCTATCAAAACACCATCCACATACCTCACAGATCTGGAGAAATTATCCCTAAAATTTATCTGAAACAAGAAAAGACCTAGAATTTTGAAGACAATCCTGGGCAACAAAGATAAAGCAGGAGCATTACAATTCCTGACCTAGAGTTAAACTACAGACCTACTGTGATAAAATCAGTACGGTACTGGCAGAAAAATAGACCTGAGGATCAATGGAATAGATTAGAAGATGCAGAAGCAAATACAAACACACTCAGTCACCTTATTTTTGACAAAAGACCATATATGTTTACTGGAAGAAAGATAGCCTCTTTAACAAATGGTGCCAGAAAAACAGGCTCTGCACATGCCAAAAACTAAAACTTGACCCAGATCTATCACCATGCACTCAAGGAAAGTCAAAATGGATTAAAGATCTAAATATTAAAAGAGAAACACTAAATCTCCTAAAGGAGAAAGTTGAAGGAAATCTTGAAGACATCGGGTAGGCAAAGAGTTCATGGATGAAAAATCGAAGTGCATGTGTAACTCCTGAAGCACTCAACAACTGGGACCTCCTGTGGCTGAGAAGTTTTTTCACATCAAAAGAAATGACCAATTGAGTAAAACACAAGCCACAAATTTCAAAAAGATTTTAACTAATAAGTATTCAGAAAAAGGTCTTCTATCTAGAATTTATAAAGAACTAAAACCATTAGGGTCCCAAAATTCAAAGACCCAATCCAGAAATGGGCATCTGAGATGAACACACACTTCCCAGTGAAAGAAATTCACCAAACCTATAAGTACATGAAGAAATGTTCTGCATCACTAGCCATTCATGAAATGTAAATCAAAACAACACTTAGATTCCATCTTACCCCTGAAAGAATGGCTTTCATAAAGAAATCAACCAACAACAGATGTTGGAGAGGCTGTGAGGAAAAAGGAACACTTGTCCACTGCTGGTGGGAATGCAGACTGGTGCAACCATTATGGAAGGCAGTGTGGAGACTGCTTTAAAAAAACTTGAACTGGGAATCCCATTCAGTCCAGTTGTCTCCCTACTGGAAATTTTTTCAGAAGAGTTGAAAATATGCTATCATAGTGACATCTGTGCACCGATATTCACAACAGCACAATTTGTGATAGTCAAATGTTGGAAACAACCAAAATGCCCATCATCTGAAGAATGGTTGAAAAAGATGTGGCATTTTCATAAAATGGAATATTATTCAGCTATGAGGAATGATAAGCTAGAAGACTTCATATATATATATGTGGATGTGTCTTGAAGATATACTCATAAGTGAAATAAATGAGACCAACATGTGTGTATTGGTCAGGGTTTTACTTAGAGGAACAGAACAGATATAATATAAGGAATGGATATTAACATCAAATATACAATATATAAGGAATTATAAGATTGGTTTACAATGATCAGCTAAAGAATCAGATGAGGAAGCGTGCAGAGGGCGTCTGCATGCTCCGGACTGAAGAATTCAATCCCGAGGTCTGGACTTCACTGCAGCACTCTGTGTAAGTCTCTGTCCACCGGCTGATGGGTCTGCGACGGAAAACTGAAGTGTCTGTAATGGACCCGCTAAAGAGTCTGCGACAGATGGCAAAAGATCCAAGCTGGAAGCTGAAGAGCCTGCGCTGCAAGCCAGACGATGAAGTCCAGGCTGAATGCGAAGGCTGAAGCTTCTCAGATGCAGCAAAGTCTTGACTCCTTCCTCAGCCCTTTAAAAAATCTGTTTGTGCTCAGTCATTCTGATGTGGGAACATTGTGCCCTAGGGTGGAACCAATCGTACCCCAGGATGAGCCCTTGGTCCCACCCTAGGGAGGAGCCAATTATGTCCTAGGCAGGCCCTAGTCATGCTCCAGGGAGGAGCCTATTGTACCCCAGGGCTGGGCTCCTACCAACAGGGAACTGGAACCATTTAGAAGTAGACCTCCAAACCTTGGCTGAGTCATCCACCCAAGTTGATACAATGTATCAACCACTACAATGTGTACATGTCATATAGTCTCCCTAGTGTAAAAACCCAAAAGAAGAAAAAATAGATCAGTAAATGAATTTTGGGGTTACTGGGAATCAAACTCAGGGCCTTGCGTTTTCTGCATCCTCAGCCCCTATAATTTTTTTTGAAGAGTGACTTAAATACAAAATGCATTTGGAAGAGTTAAAAAAAATTAACGTTTATTGAAAGTGTTGATGTTTAATTGTTTGGCCAATTTTACATACCTATATCTATTAACCCAAACAGATTTGATGATGAAAATATGTGATATAACCAATGTTAAATTTTTGTTCTTTTGAAATTCTATACTATATATATTCTTGCTTGTTATTCTTATTCTATCTTTGTTTGTTCTATTTTTACTATTTAAAATAGAATTTTAAGTGTTCAGAAAGAAAGAAAGAAAGAAAGAAAGAAAGAAAGAAAGAAAGAAAGAAAAGCAAAAGCAACAATCAAGACACATTTATGCAAGTACCGCCTCCCCACAGTGAATGCAATCACTGTGTACTACTCTTTAAAAAGGAAAAATCCATAAGAGTTTATAAGGGAAAAAATTCTAGAGAATAAGTACTTGGTGACAATTTTTAATATTTTTTGATGATAAAAATCCATGAAACATGTAATTTGTTAATGCAGCTTTAAGAAGGGAAAACCTCACTCCAGAGGAGTTAGTGATCATAGGTCTATGGTTTGTTCCATTCATGTTTCATACAGTTCTCATTAACCTGATTGTAACTTTGTGTCATTCCATGTTTTATAATTATGATTTTCTTTCAAAATTATGCGGCCCTTTCTTTTCTTCCCTCCCTGATTCTCTCCTTCATTTCTTCTTTCCCTGATTTTCCTCTCTTCCTTTACTTTTTCTTCATTCTCTCCACTTATCTTTCCCTGGCACCTTTCCTTGGTACTCTGCATTTGGAGTTGTCATTCTCAGTGGAGTTGAAAGAAATATTTTATGTCTCCATTTAGAAGTAGCCTTCCATATGTACAGGCAAATGTTACAAGAGAGGCTTTTGTTCCAATAAAACTGAGAAGGACTTCTGGGGCTGCAGCTGTGCTGCATTTTCTTGGGGGAGTAGACCTCCAAACCTACAGTGTGTGGCACATGTTAACTCCCTCCTACCCCACACAACTGCACCTGTCTTTCTATTGAAATGAAATGGAATTTCAAGGAGAATTCACAAATGTGTCTCAGGTTTTTATTGCTTATCAAATCAATAGTACACAGTGTGACAAGTTTTCAGCCATCTGTCTGAAAAGGAACACCTAATCATTGTACACCCCTCCTCTCTGGTACTGTGCCCAGTAGCTGAAGATAAATGACACCAGAGGGTGGCCGTAAGCTCGCAAGAGAGGTGCCTCAGGCTCTGCCAGCCTGCTGTCATAGAACTGGAAGAGAAGGTATTCTGCCCCATTTAGTTACATTTCCTTGAGCCCAAACCGAGGGAACCTGAAGAAATTTAATTATATTCTCTACCCAAGATAAAATCCAATTATAGCTTCTACCTGGTGGTGAAATCCCATCACAAGTTTCTTTTGCTTCATTTAAGAAACAAAGAGGTATGTTTCTCTATTTATAGTGACACATACAATTAAAAAAAAAAATCCAAGGGAGGATGTTAGAACTTCTTAACACATAATCCTATGCGTTGAAAAGGGTATATTATCCACAATAAATTTTTGTAACATGAGAGATGTCTTAGTACATTTTGTATTATGGCAGATTATTTTACTTAAAAAAACAGAAATGTATTCTGTCACAGATTTGGAGGTCTGAGAATCCAAGATTGAGTCACTGGCATCTGATGAAGGTTTTGTTCATTGAAAAAATTACTACACTTTACACGGCAGAAGGCAAAAAAACAATAGAGTTTACATGTCATCCCTGTGCAGGGGCCATGCTGATTTTCTCTGTATCATTCCAATATTAGCACATGTGCTGCCAAAGAGGGCACCAAAACAGCAATAGAGAACAGGCTAACATTAAATGAAAACTCTTGGAACATTCTTTTATTGGTGGTGGTGGTAGTGGTGGGAGAGACATGGTCTCACTGTGTAGACAGGCTAGCCTTGAATTCACTGAGCAGCCCAAGTTGGCCTTGACCTTGGGGGTAAGCCTCTTCACTGAGCTCCCTATGTGCTAGGATTACAGACATGCTACATACTGCAGGTTCTTAATCCTGATAATGAAGGAATCCCTTCTTGAAGGCTCCGCTTCTTAATATCACCAGAATAAAAATGGCTGAATTGTGGAAGAGGCATGTTCAAATGCTAGAAGGGACTATAAAGATGAGAAATGCTTTACAATCAAGGAGCAATTAGGCCCGGTCAGGTAGCTCTCAGCGAATTAAACAGCCTGCTTAGGCATATGCAGGAGTTCTGGGGTTAGATCTCTTCCCAGGCGCGTGTGCAGCCTCGCCCTCAGGCACGCTGAGATGGCGACCGAGGTTGTGTGTGGTGGTGTGTGCCTATAATCCTAGCACTTGGGAGGCTGAAAACAGGAGGATCACTGCAAGTCCAATCTATGAGTGAGACCACATAGACCCTGTACTAAAGTACATTAATAAATAAATAGACTATATATATATAGACTATTTATTATTATATATAATATATAATATTATATATAATTTATATAATAAATAATAGTCTATTTATATAATAAATAGACCATATATATATATATATATATCTCGCAACATTAATGGTTGGGACAGCTACAATAATCCTTTGTACATGGGTTTTCGGTTTTTGGATTTGGATTAGTTTTTTGGTGTTAGAGGATACTTGACAGGCTTGGTTAGTACAGATTATTAGAGGCTTGGATGAATAGGAATTTGATATGGCTATCTTCTTAAATTCTCCTTAGAGTTTGAGGCTCACAAGGAATTCAGCACTTGAAGGAGTTCTTCAACTTGCACTTCATTTAGACACCAGGATACTGGCAAGACAATATGTGAGTTATCTGCAACCTATATCAGAAATGAAAAGACCTCAGACTTTGAAGAAAAGTCCCAAAGGGGAACACTGAATTGGGTAATACCACTTGTGCGGTAGATTGGTTCCTACCAGGTTACCAGGGGAAGGACCAATCAGTGTCACCCAGCTGAATATTCAAGGCTGACGGCTGTTGACGGGGATGTGATGAGCACATGGGGGTTATTAGAAATAAGCTCCCAAAAAGTCACATCAAGGAGTGACAGCTTACGTGTCCCTGGCAAGGTTCCCAGCTGATTTTGCAGTGCTTTATTAATCCTCTACAATTTGAGACGTTCATGTCTAGATTTTAAGGACATTCTTGCTCTAGAAATGATTTCTCATCAGATTATTTATTCTTTCCTTTCAATGAAGGCCACTGGCATAGTCTACTGACCAAGCAATGTGAAAGTTACCAAACTTACTGCAATGAAAGATCATATTATAGTTTCTTAGAAAAGGAGTAAGTGTAGAAAACATAAAAATATATAAAGGATTGATGACAAGATTCACACAGATTAAGGTAAATAACTCAAATTTAGCCCTAATGCTACCCCTAATCAAAAGTGGACAATGGATGCAGGAGGATGAGGCCTTCCCACAAGCTGAAAGTGAGGAAACCATCTTGTTGGGAGCAAAAGGAGGCAGCCTATGTCCTGATCTGGGCATCTAGGTCAGACTGGGTAGCTTAAACCACATGGACTGTTGTTAGTCCTGGAAGCTGGAAATCTGAGATCAGAGCATCTTCATGGTTAGATTCTGGTAAGGACCCTCTTTTAGTTTTTCAACACTGTGACCACAAACTTGACAAAAACAACTAGCAGAGGAAAGAACTAGTTGAGAGATTTCAGTTCATGATCAGCAACACTGCTTTTCATCCTGTGGGGAGACAGTAACAGTATGGCAGAAAGGCATAACAGAGGAAAGGAGCTCACTTCAGGGGACCCAGAAAGCACAAAGAAAAAGCAAACAAGCACACACCCAGAGATCTCTTTCCTCTAACCAAGTGCCACCTTCTTGTAGCCCACTCAGCTATTGATTTACCAGTGCATTAATCGGTAACTGGCTTGTGCCTTCAACACACAAATGTTTGGAGGACAGTTCATCATTAAACCATGCCAGGCCTCTTCCTGGTTTTTACCTGTCTATTTACTTTCTGTGCCTTCACATGTCGGAGAGCAGAGAGCAAGCAAGATTTCCCAGGTTCCTTTTGTAAGGCCACTAATGCCATCACAGAGTATTCTCTTACCTAACTGCCTCCAAAGTGCTCCACTTCCTAAATTTGTATCATTGTGGTTAAGGCTTCAACATGGGAACTGTCAATAACAATAATGCATAACAGGGGGAAACTGATGGTCAAAATATGTGACATAATAGCACAGTACTAAGGGATTTCCTGTGGAAATTCATCAATGAATGAATGCTTGATAACCAAACTCTTCATCCAAGTGAGCACATTTTCTCCGGAAAGAATGTAATTTTCTCAAATGAACAAGCTATTTATTCAGAAAAGTTAATTCTCAAGAATAAAAGCAAGAATTTCTTGAAGCAAACAGTAAAGATTTTTATTGATTTTAAGTCCTATCTTCTCAGGCAATAATTCTCTAAAACAAATAATAAGTCTTAGCCTTGACTGATAATGCTTATAGATGCAAATGTTCTTTGCTCTCACTTGTTTGCCATTTTCTGTATCTCTTTAATCATAATTACATGGTGACTAATGCAGCACGTAATATTAGAAACTGATTTCAATGTTTAAGCATTATGGTCTGCAGATTGTACAAGAAGGAGTAATGTCCAGTGTGTGAACCCTACAAGTAAAAATCCACTGTAAACAACTTTAAATTTAACTTATTGTAAAAAAAATAGTTTGGCTACCTTATAAGTAAGAAAGCTAGCTAAGAAAAAGCCTGAGACAGAGTAGAGTAACCAGTCAAACTGACAAAAATTAAGAAAGCAGTATACTAGGAGTGCAGACTGGGAGTGAACTTCATCCTCTCCTGAAGAAGCACCTGAGTTTCAAATGTTATAGGACTGAGCAGCTACAATTTTGTATACGCTTAGATTTCTAAATGGCTGTGTAATAATGTGCAGCTATATTTATCACATTCTATAGGGATTCATTAGAATATCAATGATTGATAGAAAAGACCAATTCCAAGCTGAGTTTAAAATGTTTAATACTCAGAAAGATAGTGATGTCATGCTCAAGTACCTATGTTATATAGTAATAATATCACTAAGCTTTTCTTCTGGAGGGTTAAGAATATAAGTTTATAGACCAAAAATTAGAGAAAAAGAAGGGCTACAAGGATTGCCAATATTTTGGCCCTAGTCCTTCAAGGTCAGTGAGGACTCAGGGCATAAAAGAACCTGTGCTGCAACATCCTGTAACTCCGTGGTTTCCCAAATTTTCTATTCCAGGAGATTATGGGGCTACAGAGGAAAGGGATTAAAGATATATAGTGTGCCAAAGGAGTCACCTAGAGGGAAAGCATTCTCTCAGGTTTTCACAGAGAGCAAACTGGTCAGGCAATGGCTGTAACTCATCCAGATGGCTGACACCCACAGCAGTTCTGGAAAGTACTGTACATGGTTTCAAAGTAAACCCTGAGGGGGTTTGACTGACCTTGGGAGATATAAAAGTTACATTTTTGGCCAATAATCCACTGTGATTATCGAACATTAGATTATGTATTCAACTACTTTCTCTTAGTTCAATAAGAAAAATTTTTTTCATACCATTAATGATTAGAAAAATCATAACATTTACATCCTGTGCTCTGTATAATAGGAGGACAACAATATTCGTTGTATCAAATATTGAAAATGTACTGCTAATGTGTTTTGAAACTGTCACATTGTTATTTCTTATTAAAAGAAATAAAAATGTAGCTAAAAAAGGAAATTAAAATAAAAAATCATCAGTTTTTCTTTAAGTTCCCAAAGTAATTCAGGTAGACACACCAAATATCAGCTTGTCATTTCAAATTCACAGAGCCATCTGTGATAGATGACCACTAAAGAGTTGACCAGTTCCCGTTCTGTTCCTACCCACAGCAAGTTCTAAACTGAAGGGCCACAGGGAAATTCTACTCTTCAAATTCTCCTCCTGGAGAGACAAGGAAGGATTCTTTTTCCTTTTTATATTCAGAATAAAATCTTTCCTAACTTCCTCCTTTTGATTCACAACTACATTCTTCAATTTTTGTGAAATCACAGCTGGGTTTAAACAGATTTAACTGTATGATATATTCCAATAGTTTCACAGCACCTATTATATTCATCTAGGACCCATTCTGTAGTCATTAATAAGGTACTTGTACAATTTGTAATTCTACTTTGATATTTAATGCTGCATGGATTTTTAGAATTAATCATAGATAAGTAGTAGTCTTATTCATAAAGGTTATACGACTTCTATAAATTATTTTAATCATGAAATTCATAAATTTAGCCGGGCGTGGTGGCTCACGCCTGTAATCCCAGCACTCGGGAGGCTGAGGCAGGAGGATTGGTGCGAGTTCGAGACCAGCCTGGGCTACAAAAGTGAGCTCAAGGCCAGCCTCAACTGCATAGCAAGACCCTGTCTCAAAAAAAGACAAAAGAAAATGAAATTCATAAATTTAATTTGAAGGAATTTATGGATAAGCATAAAAGTCAATAAAATCTGAAGAGTTGAACTTAATTCATATTAATTCAATATACTCCCCCAAAATTGTTTCAAATATTATTCAATACTTAAAGTGAGCCAGGCGTGGTGATGCACGCCTGTAACCCCAGCACTAGAGAGGCAGAGGCAGGAGGATTGGTGCGAGTTCAAGACCAACCTGGGCTACAGAAGTGAGCTCAAGGCCAGCCTGAACTGCATAGCGAGACCCTGTCTCAAAAAGACAAAGAAAAAAAAATACTTAACCTGAGCAAGATGTAATGTAGGCTCTGTCCTGCTTCAAGCACTGATGTTCCTGAGCTCACGTATCTGAATTTTTTAAAAAATTTTAATAAGAAATAACAAGGGGGCTGGGGAGATAGCTCTGAGGCACAAGTGCCTGCTGGGCAAGTGCAAGGTCATGAGTTCGAACCCTGGTCCCACAAAAAAAAAAAAAAAAGAAATAACAATGTGACATTTTCAAAAACACTATAGTAGTACATTCCCAATAATTGGTACAATGCATAGTGTTGTCCTCGTAGTAGTTATACAGAGCACAGGATGTAGACATCATAATTTTCCTAATCAATGTTGATACAAAATATTTCTTCCCATTGAACTAAGATATATAATCCAATGTATATATAATCCAATGTTCCATAATCGCAATGAATTATTGGCAGAACTGGTAATCTTGGAAGCCATTGATTTAAGCCTTTTACAGCTCAGGATACTAATCTAGCTTTACATTTTATGCCTCATGGTTAAATTTTTCTCCTGGATGGTTAAGGGCAAGTTAAAGCAAAACCTACATAACAAAACATGTAACTTTTGTTATCTCCCAACATCAATGACATCCCCTCAGGATTTACTTTCAAACCATGTACAGTGCTTTGTAGAACTGTTGTCATTGTCAGCATTCTGGATGAGTCATGACCATTGCTTGAACAGTTTGCTTTCTGTGAAAGCCCAAGAGAATGTTTTCTTTATGTGACATTCCTTAGGCACACTATACATCACCAATCCCTTTCCTCTGTGGTCCCATAATCTCCTTGACCAGAAAATTTGGGAAACCCCTGAGTTATAGGATGTTACAGCACAGGTTCTCTTATGTCCTGAGTCCTCACTTGCCTCTTAGGGCTAGGGCCAAAATATTGACAATCCTTGTAGCCCTTCTTTTTCTCTAATTTTTTGGGCTGTAAACTTACATTCTTAACCATCCAGAGGAAAAGCTCCATGATACTATTACTCTATAATATAGGTACTAGTGCTTAGCATCACTGTCTTTCAGAATATCAAACATCTTACACTTAGAGTCAGTATTTTCCATCAATCATTAATGCTCTAATAAATTTCTATACAATGTGATAAAAGCAGTTACATATTTTTACACAGACATTTAGAAATCTAAGTATATGTAAAATTGTAGCTAATCAAACTTATGGCATTTTTCCTAGTCTCTTACTCTCATTTAATACCCTTTTTTTCTCATAAACCAATTATTTACCTGAGAGAGAATACGGCAGTAACTGAAAATACATTAACAGCAGCATGCATCTAAATGACAATAATGGTTTCCCAGCCGGCTAAGCCCACGCGACCGCCAGGTAAGGTCTCTCCACCCCTCTGCTTCTCTTCTGCGTTCCTTCGACTAACTGCCCCTGCCGGCCCCCGGTCCAGTTCCCAGCCCACCAAGCCCATGCACCAGCTGGGTCAGGATCCTTGGTCTGCCTTCCCCTCCCCCCCCCTTTTTTTTTTTTTGAACCCCTCCTGCCCAGGCTCCAAGTTTAAAGGAAAACCCATCATACATCCCCTCTGGCAACTGATTTGGTCCACTAGCCTACCAGGACTCCTCAATTCCAAAGCTCCACCTCCACCTACAGACCACACCTACGGGGCTTCATAGCAGCCAGTAGCCCAAGCTCCAACACAAAGCCGGGAACTTTTATAGGGGAACCAACTTGGAGGATCCAGACCAAAGGCCCAAAGACACTTACAGCATAACGCCACCAAAGTGCAGAGGTCGCTTCCATACAAAATGAAAACAACAAGGAGTAGGAGGCAATCTCAGGGCCCAAGCCCACTCAAATCAAATACAGAAGACACTACCATGGAAGAAAATGGGAATCATGCAGATGAAACCTCTGAACTGGTAGCATCTGAGGCAGACAGACAAGTGCAGAAACTTATAGAGCAACTGAGATCAGAGATAACATCTGAAGTAAAAAAAAGAAATACATGAAGTGGAAAGACGACTGGAGAAACGTATAGAGGACATCAGAGAAGAAATAATATCTAAAGTTGACAAAGACATGTCTAAATCAATAGCATCCCAAGTAGGGGAACAACTGCAGAAAAATATAGAGGAGAACACAACAGAAATAATCTCTGAATTAGAGAGAGAAAGGATAACCATAATGACAGACTTCAATACTATTAAAGGAGACATCAACAAAAAAATTAGAAGAGAATAGAAAAATGATGGACTCGATGACAGAGCAACATAGGAAAGACATAGATGGCATGAAATAGTTTCAAAGAGGTATAGAAGAAAATAAAATCTCAATCACAAGTTAGCAAAGCTGTATGAACGAAAGTGAAGATAGAGTCTCAGATCTTGAAGACACAGTGAGAGCCAGTGAAAGAGTAAGAAAGGATCTTTAAAAAAAAAAAACAGAATGCAGGAAAAAATAATTCATCATCTGCAAGACAATGTGAAAATGAACAACGTGAGATTAATAGGATTCAATGAGAAAGAAGAAGTCAATACAAATGATATAAAAAGAATATGGGCAGAAGTAATAGCAGAAAACTTCCCAAATATGAGAAAACAATTAGACATTCAGGTAACTGAAGCCTACAGAACCCCAAATAACATCAACCCAACTAAAAACACACCCAGACATATAATAGTCAAGATACCAGAAATCCAGCTGAAGAATACTTTACTAAAAGCCGCTAGAGAAAAGAAACAGATCGCATTTAAAGAAAAACCCATCAGAATAACAGCGGATTTCTCTTCACAAACCATGAAGTCAAGAAGAGCATGGAGCAGAGTGCTTCAAGTCCTCCATGAAAACAAATTTCAGCCCAGACTACGATAACCGGCAAAACTCTCCTTCAAGTATGAGGGAGAAGTGAAATACTTCCATGACAATGAACAACTAAAGAATTTCATGACATCAAAGCCAGTGCTACATAATATTCTAACAAATATCTTAGAGAGGGACCAAAATGACCCGAATTCAACAAATGAGAACAGAAAGATCCCACCAAATACAGTAACCAACTAAACATAGGAGGAAAAACTGGTAAACAGTAGCGAGTAAGAGTCATGTCAACCATAAGTCAATACATTTCAACTATAACCATCAATGTAAATGGGCTCAATTCTCCAATCAAAAGAAGTAGACTTGCAGAGTGGATAAGGAAACAGAGCCCAACAATATGCTGCATACAACAAACAACTGAACTCATAAAGAAACTCATAGGCTGGAAATTAAAGGTTGGAAAACAATACTACATGATCCAACACCTCAAAAAAAAAAAAAAAAAAAAAAAAAGGGGAAAAAA
>PVJA010048278.1:0-14135 GCA_004027025.1 Myocastor coypus | reverse complement strand
GTAGGAAGCTGTTAACTTGAACCTTTTACAGCTCAGCATACTGATTTGGTTTTACCTTTTATGCCTTGTGGTTAAACTTCTCTGCTGGGTGATTAAGCCCAAGTTAAAGCAAAACCTGTATAACAAAACATGTAATTTTCATATCTAGCAAGTCAGTCAAATCCCCTCAGAATTTACCTTGAAACCATGTACAGCATTTTGTAGAACCTTTGTCAGTGTCAGCTGTCTGAATGAATCACGGCCATTGCTTGACCAGTTTACTGTCTATGAAAGCCTGAGAGAATGTTTTCTCTCTAGGTGACTCTCCTTAGGCACACTGTATATCATCAGTCCCATTCCTCTATGGCCCCTTAATCTCCTTGAACAGAAAATTTGGAAATCCACTGAGTTATAGGATGCTACAGTACAGTTTCTTTTGTATCCTGAGTCACCACTGACCTTGAAGGGCTAGGGCCAAAATATTGGCTAATATTGTTCCCCTTCTTTTTCTCCAATTTTTTGTCTGCAAGCTTAGGTTCCCAACCCTAAAGAAGAGAAGCTTAGTGATATTATTACTCTATAACATAGGTACTTGAGCTTATAATCACTGTCTTTCTAAATATTAAGTGCCTTAGCCTTAACATGGAACCAGTATCATCCATTGATCATTGATATTTTAATAAATCTCTGCAGAATATGAGTAAAAGAGCTGTTACAGTTTTTTATACAGAAGTTTAGAAGTCTAACCATATACAAAATTGTAGCTGGTCAGTCCTATGGCATTAATCCTTGCCTCATTTTCTTTTTAATTATCCTTTTTTGTATCCTGAGAAGAAGCAGCTTTTCAGTGGCTTTAATAATCTATAGTATCTTGGAACTGATTAAGGGGAGTATACAGAATGGATCTTTCTCCTAAATTTATTTGGTGAACAAACATATTTTTGGCTGTAATGTATATAGTGGGATTGATCTGGCATGATAAGTCTTGATTCTGGAATTACCCTTGCACTAGAAGAGAGTTAGTACGATTTCGTTGGATATGAAACATGACTGTCATTTTATATTGCTGAAGGAGGCTTTAAACAATCACATACATGCATTTCTTGTAGCTCATCAAGGGGAGTCCCTGGAGTCCCCACGCTCCAAGGCATTATGTGTGTTTGGGGGAAGTCAGGGGAGAAAAGGTCAGAATGTGTAGGTCCCTCCCTTAGGTACTAATGACAAGAGTAGCAAATCATGGTCATCTCAGGGAATCCTCCACAGAGCATCATTCATAAATCTCAAAGTCGTTAAAGGGGTCAGTGCAAAGTAAGACAATAGAGGCTTCATGGTCTGTTGACCCTGTTACAGCATTAAAATGTCAACATTTAAGTAGATTCCTAAGAAATGCTTTACATTACCCAGAAATCTAGGTCGTACTGGAATTGTTAATAACAACTGGAACCCTATGTCCAAAGATGGATCTTGCTGGATAACTGTGAGTATGGTTTACCATTAAACTGGCCCAGTATAAATAACTGACTACCTTCCATTTTTGTTTGCTTTTCAATCTTAGAAAGCCTTTATTTTCCTTTTGCTGACTGACTCTAGGGGATGTATAGTCTTTTGTTCTTTTTGTTCCTGGTTTTTCATATATATATATATATAGATTGATTTTAGCACTTTCCTTAGAAGCCCTCTTTTTATTGGACAGTAAACCATGGCACAATTGCCTCAGACATTTGGCTCAACATCTGTCACTGTGCAAAGCCTTCCTCCAATGGGAGTTGCCTTTTCAATCTCCAAGCACACCAATAGCAACCTGTTCCAGTACATGTTCCACTGGATGTTTTCTTTGACAAGCATAAAGTAGAATAAAATATTTCTGTATTTTTCTCATTATAACTGTATATTTTACTCATTTTAATGAGAAAAAAAGATAAAATAACAATGAACTTGTTTCAAAACAGGAAAGTAGGATGGTTGCAATAATTAATGCATTGTCTATTGTCCTCTTCATAGTAGTTATTCAGAGGAGAAGATGCAGACATACTCTCTTGTTTAAACAATATTAGTACAAACATATTCTCAGTGAACTAAGAGAAAGTAGCTGTATATCTGTCCTCACTCTCTTGTGTATACATACATATTTTTCCCACAATGAATCACTCCTTTATGTACACTTTTGTGAAGTTAGTGATGCATGACACTAGGTTGCCTAGCAACTGGTAGCCAACCCTAACCAGACAGGATGCTCATCTCAGGAGTGTGGTAGCTTCTTTGCTGTAGGCAATGGGCCAAGTCCCACCTACACCTATTTGATCGATTTTCTAACTTCACGCCTCCCAGTGCATGCCCCCCTTTTTCATTTTGTTTTGTCAGAGATGGGAGTTCCCCTGAACTTAGAGAAGCAGTACTTGGAGAAGTCTTTAAAGGACCTTTTTATACTTGAAGCCAGTCTACAGATTGTAGGTACTTGAATTCTGAAAAATAACTATCATCTATATCTATTTATCTATCTGTCTGTCTGTCTGTCTGTCTGTCTGTCTGTCTGTCTGTCTATCTATCTACCTATCTATCGAACTGTCTGTCTGTCTGTCTGTCTGTCTGTCTATCAATCTATCTATCTATCTATCTATCTATCTATCTATCTATCTATCTATCTATGTTATAAATAAATGCAACAATGAAAGAAACCAAAATTCCACCACAGTGCTTCTCTCTCTATTTTTATTTTTTCTTTTAAAGATAAAAACACCTGGGCCTGCCATGCTGGGCCCTCCCACAGAGTGCTCTGAGACAGCAATTGAGGCTGAGCCTGGCACCCCTGTCGTCCCAGCTCCGAGGAAGCTGTAAACGCGCAGATCACTATGCATCTGATCTAGTAGTGAGACCGTGAACACGCAGTAGACCCGTCTGTCCATTTCAGAAAAGACAAAAAAGCAATAAAGACACAGATAAAGAATTTCAAACAAGGCAACAAGATATTAACAATCGTTGTTTTGGTGCAAATTTTTATCTTCAGAGTAATTTCTCTGGTTACAAGATACAGGCATGCAGAACTACTGATAGAACAACATAGAACAATATAAGCACAAACTGTTCCTGTTAATGAACTAATAGAAATTAGTACTATGATTATCTTAGCTATATTTTGTATACATGTATATATTTTTCTTTTCCCTGAATCCCAGTTGCTTCTTTTTCATTAATTTCTTTCCCTTTTGTAATATCTATTGTGTATTTTGGATCCTATTTACACTTTCAGATTATCACAATACAGAGACAAAGATGATGTTAATGTTTGTGAGTCTCATTAGGAGTATGGTCTCCAGTTGTGCCTATTTATCCGTAAAAGCTTTTAGTTTGCTGGAGCAATTAGAAAACAGAGAGAAATAAGAAGATGAAGGATAGATAAGAAAGAAGTTAAATTATGATTATATGCTGATGACACTTTATATTAAAGAGCTCCAAAACTCTACCAAAATGCTTATTGATTAAATAGTCAAATTCAGTATCATAACTGGATAGAAAGTGAACAGTCAATAGCATTCCTGTATGCAAACAACACGCTCACTGGGAGAAAAATTTGGGAAGTAGATTCTTCACAATAGAATAAAAAAATGAATCACTTAGGAATCAGTCAAACAAGGGAAATAAAAGATCTATACATTGAAAATTACAGCACTCTGAAAAAAGGAAATTTAAAGGGGTTTGAGAAATTGGAAAGATATTTCTTACTCATGTATAGAAACAATCAACACTGTGAAAATGACCATACTGCCAAAACTGTTATAAATATTTAATGCATTCCCAATCAACATACATTTGATTAAAAGGCCAACCGTGCTCCTGGAAGAAAAATAACCTCTTTAATAAGTGATGTTGCAAGGGCTGGGGTGATAGCCCAGTGGTCTAAGCACCTGCTTGGCAAGTGCAAGAACCCATGCTTGATCCCCGGTACTGCTTGCAAGATTCTATGCCACCCACAGGATCTGCCTGTAATCCCAGTGCTAAAGAGGCTGAGATGGGAAGATCTCTATGAGTCAAAGCTGCATAGCAAGAACCTGTACCAGATAAAGAAAGAAAGAAAAAGAACGAGAAAAGAAAGAAGGAAAGCTGAAAAATAGTATCTTTCAACATGCTGAAAACTAAGACTATGCCCATGTCTATCACCAAGTACTAAACTACAGTCAATAAAGATTAAATATCTAAGTATTAAAGCAGCAAATTTTTTTCACAAGCATTTTTTACAAGCACAGTACCTTTTCCTCACTCTCATGGTTCATCTGGAGATAGAGCAAACATGATTCTCCAAGAAATCCTGGTAAGGTAACTTTTAAAATAAGAAATTTTGTAATGTACCAGGAAAGTATTGAAAGAAATGGACATTCATTAAAGTATTTACACAGTTTGCAAACAATAGATTAGTTCACTTCATTTACTATAGTTTTCCTTCAGGGTTTCTGGTCTTACATGATATTCCCTTCTAAATAATATCAGTTTTTTCTTTAGTATAGTGTTATGTATTAAGTACCTAATTTGAATCTCTTATGCTTACATGTAGGCATAGCTTTACAAATGCAAAAGCTTTTAAGTAGCAGTTTATGTATGACTGTGTAATAAATGAAAGAACAGTAAAAGATAATATCATTAGCAAGATAATAGACAAAAAGAAGACAAGGTGTGGTAATAGCAAAAAAGTAAAATAGGTGAAAGACAAGACAAGTAATAAAGTGGTAACTGTGAGCCTAATTATGGCAGCAATTATATTAACCATAAACTGACTATATAACCCCAGGAAAGCCTAGATTATCAGGTGGCAGCTACAGTATATGCCAACAAGAACGCTCCTTAGGTAGGAAGAGACAGGAAAGGAAAATGCAAAAGGATTGAGAGAGGTATACATTCGAATGTTACAAAGAAAAATCTGGTCTAGCAAATCTGAGGTTAGAAAAAGAATACTTTATGACAACCCACATTGATAGCTAAAAGAGAAGCACTTTCAAAATGTTAGGATATCAGCATGTTAAAAGTATTGTTTTCAATGACTAATACAATAATAATGTACCTGCATAACAACTGAAGTTAAAAATTAATATATCTAAAAATTGAATGAGAAACTTGTGATCCTAGTAAAAAGTTTTTCATTCTTAAAGGAAACACCTGGGATGAAGAGAAAGAAAAGAATGAAGGGAGAATGAAGATAGCTAAGATAATTATTCTACCGACTTCTGTGAATTCACTGAAAGGAACATTTAGGGCCAGTACTATTTGATTAATTCCACAGGCCTGTAGTAAGTAATCTGAACAATTACTCTGAAGATGACAATATGTATTATAATAACATTGTTCATTTCCTCTCATCTTGTTTGAAATTCCATGTCATCTTTGTTGCTTTTTATTAAAAAGTTTTTAAAATGCTGAATGAAAAGATATTGAGAATACAACAAATCCAACTAAAGAAACAAATAGAGAATTGTTCATTCCTCAATAATAGAATCCACAGTCTTTCAACTACTGATGGAACGTTTTTCAGATTTTACAACATTCTATCTTACATATGTTATCGAACTCCAAAGGCTTGAACTGACTCTTAGAGTTTTTTGTAACTGAAATAAAATGAAGTTGAAAATGAGTAACTGAAAAATAACTGACATTTCAAACTACATGGAGATTATACGTGTTAAATTCCAGAGATTAAAGGAGAAATTAAAATGAACGTTATAAAATTTAGTGAAAAGATAACAGAGAAATTCTGTATGAAAATTTGTGAGGGAACAGTTAAAGCATCAGTTAGATAAAGATTTAAAGTTGCAAATCTATGCATTAAACATTGCAAAGGGATAGAGTGATCTAAATTTCCTTCTCAGGGCTTTTGAAAAGAACAACCAAATTATAGAACAATAAAACAGTAACAATGTAGATGAGACAATAAATTAATAAAAGCAGGCACATAATGGAGAATTAGCTCTTTTGTGAACAACTTCTTTAGTAGATTAGTGATGGCCACAAGTTCTTTGACTGTTGTGAGGAGCATTCTGTCTGTTGGTCTTTGTGATTATTTGAAAGAATTCACTATGGCAGACATACGCCATTTTCTCAACCCTTGCTTCAACAATCGGTGTACTTTCATTTGTTTCTGCTGACTTTTAATACTATTGAAGACAGGCACCTAGCATGTGACTGTTTCAGTTCATGATTCCACTTGATTCTTACGTTCTGGTTGTCTCTACCTTAGAAAAGATGACGAGAAGGCAACCTACCATAGGCCATCCATAGGAGTGAAGCCAATACATCATCTCCTCGTTGAGAAGGCCAAGACGTCATTAGAATGACATCCAGTGGCCTCTGGCAGTAGCTTAGAGACCAAAAGAACCATTCAGCTGGGTGTTATTGCAATAACCACACACCAAATTACGAAATAGAGAAAAAAAGTTTGTTATTTTAATTTTTGTTTTTTACCTTACTTGTTACTGAACAATAGAAAACCAAAGCATATATATATATATATATATATATATATATATATATATATATACTAAATTTCATAATTTTTCCAGTTTTTAGCTTTCTCATTTGGTGGTTTTTAAATTTAAATAATGTAAAGATAACTATAATTCACTTCTCTAAATCAAGAAATTATTACTATATAATACAATTTTACATGTACAAGACAATATATACATTCTCACATGATATCAGTTGCCCAAATTAAGGGCTTTGTATCCAAAACCAATTCATTTTTTTTTTAAGACATCCTGCAGACTCTTTTTCAACCTAAGAATTCTAGAAATGATATTTCAGGATTTAATGACTTCTTAGACTACTAAATTTTTATTGTCTTGATTAATGTCCAGTGATGTTTATCTGCTGTAGCCTGATGATATAGCATCACACACACACACACATGCACACACACACACACACACACACATACACACACACATATATGCAATATTATAAATGTAATCTAGTTTTTCCCAGTGTATAACAATCACATCAGAAAACTTTGTCCATTATGAACAATGATATTTTGACCACTTATTTGGTGAGTTTATACCTGTAATATTTATCTATTTTCTTTTCTTTTTTGTGAAACCAGGGTTCAAACTCATGTCCTTGCACTTGCCAGACAGGCACTTGTGCTACGGAGCTGTCTCCCTGGCCCCTCCCTGTTCAACTTAACATTTTTCCACTTTGTAATTAATAAAGATAAAATACTTGCATGTAAGCATGTGTTGCCTTTCTTACACTACATGATACTGTATTCATGGTCTTCAGAATGTATAGCATAGAGCTCCTTACCTTTGCATGTGGCTTCACTCTAATGCGACCCTTCTGACACTTGGCCACTACATGGATGTCCGAATGCTCCTTGAGCTGTATGGCCCCAGATTCTTGACCCTTTGCCATGCTTCCAGAACCACTGATTGTATCCTATTTCATCTCTTCCAAAGCCCGTCAGAGCTTCCCACTGCTTTCTTCAGCCTAGCACTGCATGACATGTTGTACAGTGCCCAATGCTGTACCCTGTAGAACACTGTTAAGTGTTGGCTGACTGATGATCATGTAAAGAAAAACTGCTACACTGTAAACCTCATAAAGAATACTAATCCATGCAAGTGTCGTAACCTTCACAAATCTTAACTTCATCAATATCTTCAGGGTACATTATTTTGGATCAGGATACTAAGATCATTAATTATCAAGCTACGCTAATTATTACAGGACACCTGTAGTGAGAAAAATGTGTTTTTACTTGCTGAACACATGGTTAATATAGCCAAAAAGTTTCTAAAATTGAAAAATTTCCTTAACACTCATTTTCTGTGTTTATTTTCAAGATGCTCTAAAAAGGAGCTCTCTAATATCTCAAAATACGGTTTTAAATTTAGCTGGTTCATTTGGTCAATTGCTTCCTGTAGTCCGCAGTGGGCTTTCATCTTAGCTAGACTTTGACCACAGTTCAGCGAATGTAAGATTTTGGCTTCAGGCAAGAGAAGGAAGTGAATAGAGATGAGAACTAGAGGATAAAAATGGTAAAGAAAGTAAAGGTTTAAAAGAAAGCTTCAACAAAGTTCACCACTATCGCTTAGCAAATCTTGTTATATGGCCAAATGAGAGACACGAGAAGGGGTAAGTCAGAGAAATTGAGCATTACAGAGGACGCACTGTTAAGAAGCACATAGTGATACTTTTGTTAATTTTTCTTTTCCTCATAATATAGCATGTCCTTTACTGCATGCTCAATCCGTGTGCTATGGTCCTTTTCCTTTGTCCACAGACTTGGTCATTTTATGGGCTAAGCATCCCTATTCTAGCTATCTTGTTCTAGACTAGGAGGAGCCATAAGATAAAGTATTGTATCTTAGTTACCTTTATTTCTCCGGCTTTTGAAAAAGTTCTGGTCTTGGGAAAGCACTCTCCAGATGGTTGCTGGACGGGGCTGGGGAGATAGCTCAGTAGAATAAGCGCTTGCCTGGCCAGTGCAAGGACCTGAATTTAATCCCTGGTTCTGCAAAAATGAATGAATGAATGAATGAATGAATGAATGAATGAATGAATCAAAACAAATTGTTGCTGGAAGAACAAACTTAGACAAAACCCATGTTTTATTGTTTCACTTACAATGTGCACTTAACAAGAGCCATAGGCACATTTGACAATTATCAGTTTCTTATCTTAACTACAACTAAATAAATTTGTACTAACTTCAGACATAGAGTAGACTAAGCTGTTTCCCATCGGATGTGATTAAGAGTAAGAAATATCTCCTAAACATTTATATCATTAGTTGATAACCTAAAAAAATAGGTTATGATCTCTTTCATGTGCGCGAACTTTGGAAATGAGAAGTGGGAATGTTTCCGAGGTGATTCTTCCTTCCACCGCAGGAGACATCACAAAGACAGCCTGGAGTTGATCTGCTCAATTCAGTGAGCCTTAGCTTCATGGATCAGCTGATCACAAGTGACAACTTGTAGTTAATTATTTCTTCCTGTTACTAATGTGATGAGATAGACTGTCACTAAAAACTAGCTCAGGTGAAATGATTCAGAGAGGAAAAAAAAATTAAGACTTTTTACCTAAGTATCCATCCAGTTTGCTTTTATTGATTTTTGCTGATGAATGGAATTTCTAATTTGGATTGCGGCAGTCTTCTGCAAGAAAGGAGAACAATTTGTAGACTATGATGATTTGCATGTCATTTCCCACAGGAAACTCTCTCAACAGTACAAATGGAGGCATATTTACAATGTGTCACTTGAAGTCATTTTCACAGATGTCCTTTCCTCCGATTGAAGTGCAATTCATCCTACAGAAGCAAAAAATAACTACATTGTAATAGTATTGATTATAGCACGGACTTCCTCTTTGAAAGGTGTTTTGTAGCCTCTTCAAGGTGGCTTAGTCTAGTCTAGTGTATATTACAGTGACACGCCACCTTATCTACTGCATGAAGCCTTTCTATAGGAAAGCTTTTTATATGAATGCTTTCCTTCAACAGGTTATGTTTCCCACATAGAGGTATAGACCAGTATCTGTCTTGTTTCCTAATGTATTAAGAACAGTATGGTACTAACTAATGTACTGCACACACACACACACACGTACACTCATTGAAAAATCAGTGAATTTAAGACTTGATCAATGACAGGAAGTCAAAGATAAACAAATCATTTTTAACTGTTCTCTGTATAAATTTCTAACTGAAGGTGATAGTTAATATATTAAAAGATAATAGCTAATATAGTAAAAGTATAAAATATAAATTAAAGATAGATTTTTTCATGTCATGTTTACATTGAAAAAAATGTACACATTTTAGTTTCATATGAGGTTGTTAATGTTATACAATAAGTCCTTCAGCTATCTGTTGATAAAGCAAAATTCATCAAATAATTTTTTTTAGTTAGCTTCTTTTTTTAATTTAATATTTTTATTGTTTAAATTTAACAATGGTTATATTACATATTTTCATCATCAGATCAGTTTAGATTAATACATATAGGCATATAAGATTGATCAAACAATTAAAAATTAGCCCTTTTAAATCAACATTACTTTTTGTTTTGTTTTGTGTTTCTTTTTCTTTTCCCCTTTCTTTTTTTTTTAAAGTTGACATACTGCATATTGACCTCACAATCATTCTACAGAGTACAGTGTATGGGCATGACCCACCTCCTTATTGATGTTGCTTAGAAACAAAAAAGAAAGAAAGAAAAGGAAAAGAATATACTTCTCTTTGGACTAAGAGGAAGCAGATACATACACAGTCAAATGTTCTGCAATTGCAGTGGGCACCAGTGAAGCTTGTAATGTTGAAGGCTATTGAATCTAAGCCTCCTAAAGCTCATCTCACCAATATAGCTCTGCGTTTCATGCATTGTAATTAAGCATTTTTTTTTTTCTTGCTGGGTGGTCAAGGGCAAGTCGAAGCAAGACCTGTATAACAAAACATTCATTTTTTTTTTTATATCTTCCAGGGTCACATCCCCTCAGGATTAAGTTTGGGACCATAGAATCAAATAATTTTTTGAGATACGGCTAAATAAGAAAGCCTTCGATCATATAGTGTTTCTATTTTTGATCGTTAAGGTAGACCCATACTGTTTGCCTAGTGGCTGTACTATATAAAATTTCCAAGCAATATTGTATGTGAATTAACTTTGTTCTGTATCTTTATTTCAATACTTTGTATTTCCTATCTTCACTTAGCAGTCAATTTTTCATTACGGTTTTGCTTTGAATTTCTACCATCATTTGTGATGTTGAGTCCTTTGTTGTATACATTAGAGTTACTTTATACCATCTTCAGAAAATGGGCATTCTTTTCTTTTGCTCATATTTTAATCAGTAATCTATTTCTTGCTGTTGCATTTTAGGAGTTTCACATATTTTGCATATAAACAGTTTATCAATATTTGGATTGTAAATACAGTCTGTTTGCCTTTTCAATTACTTGGCTGTTTCCTTTGTTTTGAGGATATGTTGAAATATTTTCTACATGTTTACTTTGCTTCTGTTGATTGGATTGCACTTTTGGTGTCAATCCAGAAGATCTTTACAAATACCAATATCATGGAGTTCTCCACCCTCCTCAGCTTCATTCTAGGAGTTTTACATTTCTAGCTCTTACGTTCAAATCAATTTTGAATTTTATTGACATTTACAATGGAAACAAAATTATTAGCTCTAAAAGTCTGTACCATTCATAACAATAAACATAAATTTTTTAATATATTCCTGCCTTAGAAAGAAAGAAAACCTTCAGTTTATACAATCATGCATGAAAATGAAAGGCATTGTGCTGAATCAAATAAGGCAAATTCATAAAGACTAATACTGAGCAATTTCACTTATAAGCAAATTGGTTTTTAAAAAAAGTCATCAAAAAGAAAGAGTAGCACTGAAAAAAAATAGTTACTAGAGTTGGGGAAGGGGAAGTTTGGTAGAATTGAAGTTAAAGTCTTCAAAATTTTCATTTATAAGATGAATAATTTCTGCAGACATAGTGTGCCACAATAATAGCTATAATTAGAAATAATTTGCTAAGAAAGTTGAGCTTAACTTTCCTGTGTGGCTCCATCATCTCCTTGAACAGAAAATCTGGGACACCACTGAGTTTTGAGATGTTACAGGACAGGTGCTCTTATGTCCTGAGTCTTCATGGATCTTGAGAGGCTAGGGCCAAAATATTGACTATCCTTGTAGTCCCTCATTTTCTGTAATTTTTTTGGCCTACAAACTTAAGTTGCTAACCCTCTAGGAGAAAAATGTAGAGATAATTTTACTCTGTAACATAGGTACTTGAGCCTAGCATTGCTGTCTTTATGCATATCAAACACCTTAGAATTAACATAGGACAGGTATTGTCAATGGAACATCCATCTCTGACCAAAAAAAAAAAAAGGGAGGACATAAATGAAGAACCACTTTGTCACAATAATACAAAATCGTTAGGATATATATGTAGCTACTTTCTCTTAGTTCAATGAGAAGAAAGATTTGTACTAATAGTGTTTAGGCAGATACTATGTCTTCATCTTGTACTCTGAACAACTCCTACAATGACCACAATGTGCAATGTATTAATTATTGTAACTGCCAATAATACTAACCTGTTTTGAAACTCTCATTGCTATTTCTTTCTCACTGAAATTAATAAAAAATGAAAGTTGAGCTTAAGTTTTCTCACTATGAATTAGCATATTCATTTAGAGAGATGGATATGTTAATTATGTTGATTGTGTAATTATTTTACATTGCACACATAGATCATGGATCAATACATAATGTTGTATATCTTGAATGCACAGGCACACACCACCATACCCAGTCTCAATCACCATCTCAGCATGGCCTTAGGGCGGGCTGGCACAGCACCCTGGCCACTGCATATCATACCTTATTAAAACAGATAAAAAATTGCTTGATTGAGGTAAAATTAAGTTTGCTGTTTCATGAGAAGGATTAATTTTTTCTTCTTTGTTATGGCTACGCAAAAAAAGCAACTTGCAGCTTCATAAGTGAGAAGTACACCGGCAGAACAGAGTTATCAAATGACAAACGCTTTTACTAGTTGAAGAAGATACTTTTGATACTTAGAATGAATGCCATAAGTAAGGTCTTGCTCCCCTACATAACATTAACATTTCTATGGTAGATTCAGATTTCAAATTTTTCCAAGCTGATTGGTCTATTATGGTTCATTATCATTGCTAATATTGTCAGGAATTGAACAAAAGTCCAACAAAGTTACACATTGACCAGGTAAAAGCTTGCACTTTAATGTCTGTATGCAGAATGACAGTGTTTCCAGATCCCATGGAAAAAGAAGCCAGACACTCTTTCGGGTATACATCCCAAGTAAGGGAGTGGGAAACGTCAGACACTTAAGCAGATTTCAAGGTGTATAAGGAGAGAAGCTGTTCATTCTCTCTCCAATCTTATTTTGCCCATAATTATTCTCATCAGTAGTGTGTTCATGATGGCTGGCATATTTGAAATTAACAAGGTCAAGGATATTCTTTGTTCATTTATCAGTTATGGTTTCTTTCATTAGAAACCTGTTATGTGTGGCATGCAGCTGTCCCCCAAGCCTCACAGTGTCATAGGTGGAGATTTTTGGCGGTGACTGGATCTAGGGTGGATGCTACTGAAATCCAAGCTAGGACTGATTCTTTATTCAGTGGTAGGATGAAGGCTACCACCTTTGGGGCGTGAGTGTGGCTTTACCTAGGGATAGCTAGCCTGGATAAGATATAAGGAGCAGAACGAGCATCGTTGCTTGTCAGTTGTAATTTTCTGCTTGCTACTTTGCTCCCTCCTGTCTTTTTCGTGCAGTGAGCTGTTTCTCTTCCTGGGTGGCACTGTGCCTTGGAGCCAGCCAACTGCAAATGTAAACTTCCATGATCTGTGAGCCATATTAACATTTCTTCCCTTATATTTGGATTGGGTATTTTGTCTTAAGAATGAGGTAAATCACAAAGACGGGAGTAAAGCAAATAAAAAGATAACTTTATTTTAGACTGAATAGTAATTCATGGCCAAAATTTTCTGAACTAAAATATACAAATAAATCAAAACCAAATTGGTTTTGCAGAGCAACTTCCTGTTCCATGCAGGCCACCAGACCGACCTGCACCTTCTCTGGACCCACGCTTCCCAGGCACGTCAAAGGGAGGTAATCAGTCAGATCTTAAGTGAACTAAATTAAACACAAATTCCCAGTTTTATATCAGCAGAGCTACACAGACATAAAGTTGCTCTTAATGTGTAAAATACAAATTCATTATTTACAAAAGTTTGTCAGCTGCTAAATGTCACTACTGACTATTAGTGTTCCTAACTGTAGTTCTGTAAGTGCAAAAGTAAACCTGCCTTAATCATATAATCTCTTTTGGGTAAGAATTACACTAAAGGTATAACTGCACCAAGCTCTGCACCAAAGGTCAGCGGACAGTGCTCTACACAGTGCCAATGAGAAGGAGAAAATGCAATCTCAGAACCCAAGCCCACCCCCCAAAAAAGCAGGAGACACTAACATAAAAGAAAATTGGAATCACACAGCTGAAATCGCTGAATTAATAGTGTCTGAAATAAAGAAACAACTGCAGAAAAGTGTGGAGGAAATCAAAGCAGAAATGATCACCCAAGCAAAAAAAAAAAAA
>PVJA010048277.1:0-14280 GCA_004027025.1 Myocastor coypus | reverse complement strand
TCTTAGTCCAAAGAGAAGTATATTCTTCCTTTTTTTTTCTTTCTTTCTTTTTTCTATGCCACATCAATAGGGAGGTGGGTCATGCCCACACACTGTACTCTATAGAATGATTGTGAGGACAATATGCAATATGTCAACTTTCAAAGAAAAGAAGGGAGAAAAGAAAAAAAAAGTAATGTGGATTTAGAAAGGTCAATGTTTAATTGTTTGATCAATCTTATATACCTATATGTATTAATCTAAACTGATCTGATGATGAAAATATGTAAAATAACCATTGTTAAATTTAAACAATAAAAAAATTGAAAAAAAATTAGTTCACCTAGGTTCTGTCTGGTCATCTCCCTTGATGTACCTGAGTCTTCTGGCAGACTAGTTCATCCCAGTTACCTGTTGCCACCTTTGCCTTAAGAGGATGCTCCCATATATCTGAGTTTAGGTCTCAGCCCCCACTGGACCTAATAGTATGCCTCAGCTCACTGGGTTGGGATCTACCGAACTTGAACTCAACCAGCTGGGCCTGGCTTGGGTCTGGCTGCTATTCTCAGCTTTTTCCTGGTGCAGCCCATAGAAGTGAACCTGCTGTGGCCCCTGGCTAAAATGTTCTGTTCCTGGTTTATATTGCTACTTCTTTGCTGAAGTTTCATAGCCCAGGCCAAACGTGGGACTCTCCTCCAAGGTTCCGCTGCCCCTACCCAAAGCTAAACTCCCCACAACTGTATTGCGTAGAAAGAAAAATTTCTTGAAAGGATACTTCACTGAATATGTACCATGCATTGTGACATTTTCTTCATGCTACTGTTCTAAGCTGAGCCCTGTTTTGAAAAAGAAAATTCTCATTACATTGGTATGGAGATCGATAAATAGTTTATAATGTATGCCTAAAAAAATCCTGTATTATAAATGACAAATGATAAGGTAATACTAAGCTAAAAAGGCCCTTCTAGAAAAAGCTTCCACAGTTTCCATGACTACTCAATATTCAAACCAATAAAACTAGCTTTGCTGTGAAGCAAAATTATCACAACAATCTGCTCCTGTCTCTTCTCCATTAAAACTGGGACTAGAAGTAACAAATGAAGCAGCAGGAATGAGTGTCCATCTGTAGTATTGTCAGAGGAAAATTAGGTCAGTCTTTGTGAGGAATGTTATACTCAGAAGCAGTTTGTTCATATACCATTTCCATGCTGCAGGAGATGGGCTAATCTTCTTATTCACACTTCAGCTCCACAGAGGACAATTTCTCATTTCTTTATGGATCTTTTGGGAATTAGATCTCAAGTGTGAAAAATTAGTGAGGACACAGGTGAACCACCCAAACTCCTGCTCTGAGCAAAAGGATGGCCATCCTATGTTACCTTTGTTTTCCCCCATGCCACCTAGTCCATATAGTTCCTAAAGCCACACCTGAGGTCTCCCACCACAGTTACAACCTTGATTCCCTGTCTGCTGTGCCCATCTTCTGCTCATTGTGTGGTCTTTTCATCCCATTGCTGGGGATGGATTCTGAAGAGGGCACTCCTGCCTTCCCAGAGTGGCAAATCAAGTTATAAAGGCTGAATTATTTGCAGATCCATAAGTCAGGGTGGTGAAAAGCAGTAATATCTTGGACTACTTGCTGTGCGAGGGCCTGAGAATGATGTTACTGCTCTAATGGAGCTGCTGACATGAGAACATGTGACAGCTTGGGAGACCTCAAGGGTGTGGGATGTTAAGGACAAGGCTTTTAAAATCATGTGATCTGAACTGAGTCATGGCTCTTCTTCTTCCTGTTTCCATGACCATGACCAGTGCTTGAACCAAGCAGAGGCCTTCCCCTATAAAACCTCTACTTTGCAATCTGTTTGTGGGATTAAAGGAGGTAATACACATGATTCAGTAAGGTCTGACATATGGCATGGGTTCCTGAAAAGTAGCTCCTATTATTAACACATTCATGTCACTACCATGCCATAAAAGAGGACATAGTGAGGAGGCCCAGGCAGGGACCTCTGACAAGCAACTACATACAGGATGGAACAACCAGCATTGCAAGTGAAAGATGCACTAACTTGGAAAGTTCCTCTGCCAGAGTTAGCAAATATGGTTTGTTGCTTGCCTTATGGTCACTAGAAGGTTCTGGGACCACCTGGTTAAAACAACTGGGAAGCCAGGACAAATCTCAGCATGGCGGCAGTGCCTCATATCTGACCATTATAGCTTGCCCTGGAGTTTTGTGGGATAGTACTAATAGTATGGCTCATTACTGTACTGCCTCTTCAGGATGAAGCATTTGGTGATTTTTTCTTTCATTCTCCAGGCCTTTCAAGTGAGCACCTTGGCAATGGGCCAGCTGGAGCTGCACCTCTGAGGGGTCATCCAAAAAGCACACATTTGGGGAGGTGGTGACATACATAATAGAGCTGGGCTAAACCATGAAGGGGAAGAGAGGTGAAGGAGAAGACACAGTCACAGAGCAAAAAGAGGGGAAGACAGAACTAAGGTTCCTAGGACTTCAAAACTAACCCCAGCAAATGTTGCGCCGAGCGCCATAATCTTTCCATGGCTGAGCAAACACCGCCATCTGCTGGCCATGGAGCATATAACTAGCAATGGGTAAGTACTAGGTGTTTGAAAAAACTGGTAAAATCAGTCAAGGAAGAGAAAAATTGTCATATTTAAGACATAGCATTTTACCATGCATGTGTGAATATGTGTATTACGTACAGATACTGTAGAGGAAAGGTGAGATTATCAGGTGGGTGAGGAACACACAAGTTAAAATATTTTGGGTTTTTGTTTGTTTGTTTGTTTTTAAGAGAGGTTCTCACTACATATTCCAGGCTGATCTTGAAATTTCTCTGTAGCCCATGTTGGCACTGTGGACCTGCATGCAGTCACGCTATAAATTGTGCTGAATAGAGTTAGATGAGGAAAAGAAATTGAGAGACAGTAATGAGTGTGACTGTAGAGTGGGGGGAGGGCAATTTAATATAAGCTATATTAGGTTAATGGAAGTGCTTTTTGAACTTTAGTGAAAGCCCTTTGACTTCACAGAGACAGATTATGCATTGTACATACAGGGGGATTTTTATATAATAAACTCAACTAAAGTAGTTTCCCTCAACAGTTTTCCTACTCTTAAATATTGTATTCAAATTCTTTCTAAAAGAGCTTATCAGGACTGAATATCCTAGGCCTCCTATGTCAAAATATTCATTTCTTGCTGCGCTATATCTCTGTGGAGGACATATGACAAGAGCACAGAAGGGAAAAGAGCCACAGAGGGGGTCTATAAGAGTTCAGTGCTTAAGAGCACACACTGTGAGCCATTCAGAGCCTACCCTTGAGTGGCTGGGGATCAGCCTTCTATGCTCTAATGTTCTCTAATTCCCAAAACTAAGCTTAGGAAAGCCTTATGTAATGGGTGAGACAATATCAAAGAATTAGGAGCCTTTACCTCTTCTCATCGGTGATTCTGAAGGATTATGTGTTCAGTGATCCCACCAGATGTTGCGTTTCCCAGAAGGAGGACAGGTGCAATGAGACAGAAGGCAGGGCCTTTTGGTGAGTGTACATGAAATCCAGAGGCCTAGCCTTGCCCAAGAATGATGAATACATATCCCCCACCAACCCTCCTTCAACTGCAGAGGTAGAGCAGGGAGCAGGGCTTCACTCTATGAGGAGCAAAGTGTGAAAGCTAGCACAGGGCTTTTTCAGTTCCTCCAAATGAAGCCATGAATCAAATAGAAAATGAAGGCCCTAAACACTTACCAGAGCTCACAGAGAGAACCTTTATTTTTATTTTTTAATTTATTTTTACAGGAAGAACCTTTAAATAAGCCGTGGCCTATGTATGGGACCCGCACACCTATAGCATATATAAGAGGGTTAACTGCATGAGTTCCAACATTAGGGTTCACACTCCCACCTCTTGAGACTATGCAGCTCTCTGTACCTGTGAGATGGAGCTACAAGCTAGCTTAATGTAGGCCTTAGAGGCCATGGGACTATGTTTACCAGTCGTCTCTCAGCCTTAGATAGTAAAGCTTTCAATAGATCAGTGCCTACAGATGGGTCTTTAGAATTTCCCTTGTACCAGGCAGAAGCCTATACTCTAGTCAGGCAGATTCATGTTTTCTTCTATATTACTGCAATGTGACCATCGGTGTATTCTTAAGACTATACAAGTCCTTGAAAATATGAGACTCAGCCACAATTCAGCTTTGCATAAGTCCTATTGATCAGAGGTCTGCATCATCTAATATTATACAAACTTAGGGAAAGAGCATGACACAAGATCCCATTCACGGGGGATAGGTCTGGGTAGTAAGTAGGAAATTTTGCCCTAGAACTTAGTAATGGCCTAGTGAAATCTAACAAAGGAGAAACTCTACTGGCCCCTATTGTCACACTTGCCTATAGCCAGATCTTTTGGAAATTTCTTCAGAGCTAGGGAAAAGAAAAGGTCCCAGTCTATCAAAGTTCTACTTTAGATAGCATCATCCATGGCTTATTGTGGCAATCTTAGGCCACAAGTTCACCTCAGCAATACAAATCTTATAGGAGTATGATCCTAACGCAATATTGAACTTGATTTGGTGGTATGTGGACTTAGAATGTGACACAACTTATTGGCTTTCATGGAAACCGATGAAAACCTAGACATAGAAACCTAATGCTAGTGCATTCATGATCATTCTGCCCAGAGCTAGATGGAAGCCTTCGGTGTCTGAACACAGGCCAGTAACTGTGGATGAGGCAATTTACCGTGGGAGGTGTTATAGGGACAGATTAGTCCCTTTATATACATTTCTGTTTCTTTCTTTACAGTAACAGAATATTTGGAACAAATCTAAGGCAGATTCCTTATAGCTCTGTAACAGTGACACTTAATAACAACACCAGACTTCTGGAAAATTCAGCTATGGGTGCCACCTAGTGCTGAAGTGATGGAAGTGATTGTTGGGCTAGTGAAAACAAGCATCCATCTTAGAATTTGTGGAAAGGCATAAACAAAGTCACATTAACAAGATTCGATTATGGGATATTGGACTATGTATGCAACTACTTTCTGTTAGATCAGTGAAGAAATATTTGTGCAAATACTGTTTAGCAAAATTACCATATCTGCATCTTGTACCCTAAACAACTACTATGAAGAAAAATATGTATTCTAATAATTATTATGACTGTTCTAATGTGTTTTGAAATTGTCTCATTGTAATTTCTTATTAAAAGTAATTTTAGGCTCCAACTTACTCACGAACCCGACTAGGCTGCATGACAGCCTCAGCCTGAGTCCATCCCCCGACTCACCAAGCCTGAGCTACAACTCACCCACCGATCCAACCAGCCTGTGTGGTGGCTGCAACCCGCATCCATCCACCAACTTATCAAAGCCTGAGCCCCAACTCCAGCCATGGACCCAACCAGGCCCATGGGGGTCAGGTAAGAGCCCTCTCAGCCCACATTCATCCCCCAACTCCACAACTGCCCAAACTCCAAATCAGCTGACCATCCCCACGTAGCTGACCACTGTCCCGAATCACAGGGCCTCATGGCAGCCAGCCACCTGAGCTCTGACACGCAGCCAGGCACATCTGGAGGGGATCAAGCTTGGTGGGTCCAGACCCAAATTTCCATAGGCACTAACTGCATAACTTCATCAAAGTGCAGAGATCACTGCTATAAAAAATGATAAAGACAAGGGGCAAGATCCAATCTCAGGACCCAAGTCGACCCAAAACAAATACAGGAGACACTACCATGGAAGAAAACAGGAATCATGCAGACGAAATCTCTGAATCAATAGCATATGTGGTAGACAGACAAGTGTAGAAACATATAGAGAAACTCAGATCAGAGGTATCATCTGAAGTAAAAAAAAAAAAGAAATACATGAATAGAGTCTGAAGTGGAAAAAGAACTGCAGAAATGTATAGGGGAAACCAGAGCAGAGCAAACCTCTAAAGTTAAAAAATTGATAGCATCTAACTACAGAAAGGTAGAGAGGAGAACAGAGCAGAAATAATCACTGAACTAGAGACAGAAAGGGTAACTATAATGAGAAACTTCAGTACTACTAAAGAAGATATTGCCAAAAAAAATAGATGAGAATAGAAAAAATGATGGATTCCCTGATTGAGCAATATAAGAAAGAAACAGATCGCATGAAATAGTTTCAAAGAAATATACAAGAAAACAAAATTTCAATCACAACCAGGCAAAACTTCTGTATAAACGAAAGTGAAGATTGAGTTTCAGATCTTGAAGACACAATTGTAGCTAGTGAAAGGTAAGAAAGGATCTCTTAAAAACAATTAGGATGCACGAAAAAGTAATTCAACATCTGTAAAATGAGCAGGAATGAACAACGTGAGATTAATAGGAATCAACGAGCAAGGAGTCAACACAAATGATATAAAAAGAATATGGGCAGAAGTAATAGCAGAAAACTTCTCAAATTTGAGAAAACAATTGGATATTCGTGTAACTGAAGCATGTAGAACTTGAAGTAAAATCAACCCAACTAAAAACACATCGAGACATACAATAGTCGAGATCCCAGAAATTCAGGTGAAGAATAATACACTAAAAGCTGCTAAAAAAAAGAAACAGATCACATTTAAAGGAAAACCCATCAGAATAGTGGCACATTTCTCTTCACAAACCAGAAAGTCAAGAGGAGCATGAAGCATAGTGTTTAAAGTCTTTCATGAAAACAAATTACAGCCCAGACTGCTATACCTGGCAACTCACTTTCAAGTATGAGGAAGAAGTGAGATACTTCCACTACAAGGAAAACCTAAAGAATTTCAGGACATCAAAACCAACCCTATAAAGCATAGTAAAAAAATTTTTAGAGAGGAACCAAAACGACCTGAATTCAACAAGTGAGAACAGAAAGATTCCACCAAATAGAGTAACCAACTAAACATAGGAGAAAAAGTGGTAAATAGTAGTAAATAAAACTTATCTAAATCATAAGTCAATACATTTTAATAATAATCATCAATGTAAATGTACTCAATTCTCCAATTAAATGAAATAGACTGGCAGAATGGATAAGGAAGCTAAATCAAACCATATGCATTATACAAGAAACACAGTTAAATCATAAACTCACAGGCTAAAAGTTAAAGGATGGAAAACAATACTACATGCCCCAGAACCTCAAAAAAAAAAAAAAAAAGCAGGAATACGAATCTCATTTACAGACACTCTAAACTTCAAAGATTGATCAAATTAAATAAAGAAAGTCACTACAAACCTGTTAGGAGAAAAGTTCAAAACAAAGAGCTAATAGTCGTACATATGTATGCACCCAACATGGTAGCACCAATTATATTATATAAGACAAACCTTAATGGATATAAAAATCTACTGTCCAACACCATAATTTTAACAGGAGATCTTAACACCCCTCTGTCCCAAAAACGTAGGTCAAGTAGACAAAAAATTAGCAAAGAAGTAGCAAAACTGAATTGGAACCTGGAACAACTGGACTTAGTGGACATACACAGAATGTTCCACCCAACCACTTCAGAATACAAATTTTTATCAGCTACACATGGGACATTTTTTAAAAATAGACCACATACTAGTCCATAGGTCATGTTTAAGTATATATAAGAAAACAGAAATTATCCTATGCAGATTATCTGACCACAGTGCAATGAAACTGGAAATAAATGACAAAAGAAACCTACAAGAACCCCAGAAATACATGGAAATTAAAAAATACTTTTTTCAGCAACCAAGGGGTTACAGATGAAATTAAACACAAAATTCAGCAGTATCTAAACTTTAATTAAAATTCAAACACAACTTACCATAATTTATTGGAAGCAATTAAAGGAGTTTATAGAGGGAAATTTATAGCTCTGAACTCACATTAAGAAGACAGAATGGGAAAAAATAAATACTCTAATGAAACACCTAAACTGACTAGAAATGGAAGACCCAATGAAATCAAAACCAAGAGGAAATTATAAAGATTAGAGCAAAAAATAATTCTATTGAGACAAAGAAAACAAAACAAAGAATTAATAAATCAAAAAGCTGGTTCTTTGAAAAATTAAATAAAATTGATAAGACCCTAGTGAAGCTAACTAATCAAAAAGAGGAAAGAAAGGACTCAAATTCAAACAATAAGGAATGAAAAGACCTAGCAGAGATTCAGAGGATCATAAATTAGCTACTTTGAGAATCTTTACTCTCACAGAATTTAAGACACAGAAGAAATGGACAAATTCCTAGAAAATTATAAATTACCAAAACTGAATCAAAAAGATAGAAAACACTCGACAACCCAATAATAGCCAATGAAATCTAAAATGTAGTAAAAAACCTACCGACAAAGAAAAGTCCAGGGCCAGATGGATTTCTCAATGAATTCTGTAAGAAATTGATAGAAGACATAAGACCCATACTCCCCAAACTCTTCAAAGAAATTGGAAAGGATTCCTCCCAAAATCATTCCTAGAAACAAGTATTATAATAATAGCAAAACCAAAGAGGGATGCAACTGAAAAAGAGAACCATAGGCCAATTTCTCTCATGAACATACATGCAAAAATTCTCAATAAAATCCTCGCCACTAGAATACAGCAAATCATCAAGATTATACACCTTGACCAGGTAGGATTCATCCCAGTGCTGCAAGGGTGGTTCTATATATGCAAATCTATAAATGCAATACACTATACCAGTAGAGCCAAAGCCAAAAATCTCATGATTGTCTCAATTGATGCAGAAAAGGCCTTTGATAAAGTCCAACATTCATTCATGTTCAAAGACCCACAGAAATATGGAATAGAGAGCCTCTACCTCAAGCTGATAAAAGCCATCTATGACAATCAAACAGGTAACATAATTCTAAATGGGGAAAAACTGAAGTCTTTTAGTCTCAAATATAGCACAAGACAAGGATGTCCTCTATCACCACTCCTATTCAATATAGTTCTGGAATCATTAGCTACAGCCATTAGATAAGAGAGAGAAATAAAAGGAATAAAATTACATAAAGAAGGTATTAAGTTATCATTATTTGCAGATGACAATGTAGTCTATTTCGAAGACTCCAAAAACTCCACAAAGAAGCTACTAAAATTGATACACAAATTCGGTAGCATAGCAAGTTAAAAGGCAATAGAAAAAAGTCAATGGCATTCTTCTATACAGATAACAAGCACACTGAGAGAGAAATTAGGGAAACAATACCTTTTACAGTAGCACCAAAAAAAAAAAATTCTTAGGAATTCACCTGACTAAACAAGTAAAAGAGTTTTTCAGTGAAAACTACAGTACTATGAAAAAAGAGATCTTAGAGGATTTCAGAAAATGGAAAGGTATTCCCTGCTCCTGGATAGGAAGCACCAACACTGTGAAGATGGTCATAATCCCTAAATTGTTACACAGATTTAATGCAATTCCTATCAAAATACCATCAACCTTCCTAACCGACCTGAAGAAGTTATTACAAAAATTTTATTTGGAACTAAAAAAGACCCAGAATTGCAAAGACAATCCTAGGACAGGAGGCATTACTATCCCTGACCTAAAATTATACTACATAGCTACAATGATAAAATCCTCATGGTATTGGCAAATAAATAGACCTGAGGATCAGTGAAATAGATCAGAAGATGCAGAAGCAAATACAAAACACACTCAGACACCTTATGTTCGACAAAGGGGCCAAACACACTGGAAGAAAGATAGCCTCTTTAACAAATGGTGCTGGAAAAACTGGCTCTCTACATGCTGAAACTAAAACTTGACCCAGGTCTATCACTATGCACTGAACTAAAGTCAAAATGGATTAAAGATCTAAATATCAAAGGAGAAATATTCAATCTCCTAGAAGAGAAAGTGGGAGGAAATCTTGAAGACATCGGGATAGGCAAAGAGTTCCTGGACAAATATCAAAATGCACGTTTAACATTTGAAAGATTCCACAACTGGGACCTCCTGTGACTAAGACGTTTTTTCACATCAAAAGAAATTACCAACAGAGTGAAAAGAAAACCCACAAATTTTGAAAAGATTTTAACTAACAAATATTTGGACAAAGGTCTTCTATCTAGAATTTACAAAGAAGTAAAAACCATTAGGACCCCAAAATTCAAAGACCCAATCCAGAAATGGGCATCAGAGATGAACACACACTTCTCAGAGAAAGAAATTCAAGAATCCTACAAATACAAGAAGAAATGCTCTGTATCGCTAGCTGCTTGTGAAATGCAAATTAAAACAACACTTAGATACCACTTCACCCCAGAAAGAACGGCTGTCGTAAAGCAATCAATCAACAACAAATGTTGGAGGGGTTGTGGGGAAAAAGGAACCCTTCTGCACTGCTGGTCAGAATGCAGACTGGTACAGCGTTTATGGAAAGCAGTGTGGAGGCTCTTTATAAAATCTAGAGCTGGAAATCCCATTCAGTCTAGCTATTCCCTTACTGGGAATTTTCCCAGAAGAATTGAAAACATCATCCTATAGTGATATCTGTGTGCCTATGTTTATAGCAGCACAATTTGTAATAGCCAAATCTTGGAAACAATTAAAATGCTCATCATATGAATAATGGTTGAAAAAGATGTGGTATTTCTATACAGTGGAGTAGTACTCAGTTATAAAGAATGATAAACTAGAAATCATCATATATAAATGGATGTATCTTGAACATATACTCCCAAGTGAAATAAACCAGACCTACATGTGTAAATATTGTATAGTGTCCCTAGTGTAAGAACTGAAAAGAAGAAATAAAAATGGAGAGGCATAACACAGCTGAATGAAAATGCAAGACTTAAGTGTACTAGAAGCAGAAAAGAGCGGAAACATGGCAGGAGCAAAACTATGCACTTATATGCACAGGGTGAATTAGAAATGATCCTAAGAAACCACAAAAGGTTTTTGACACTGATGATAGCAATATGTAACTATGCTTGGAATACCTGTCATTCTGGACTTTTAGATATGTGCTGCTCCTAACATAGTTTCAGTTACTGTTATACTCTCTCTCTCAAGTAAATGGTTGGTTTGCAAGAAAACAAAAAAGGGTATTATGTGAGAGTAACAGACTAGGAAAAATGCCAAAAGACGGACAGGATAAACGTAGTACATGTTTATATTTCTAAAAATGTGTAACTGCTCCTATCACATTCCATACAGGTTTATTAGAATAAAAATAATTGATGGAAAATATCAATTTCTTTTTTGTTTATTTATTTATTTTTTATTATTTAAATTTAACAATGGTTATATTACATATTTTCATCATCAGATCAATTTAGATTAGTAGATATAGGTATATAAGATTGATCAAACAATTAAACATTAACACTTTCAATAAACATTACTTTTTTTTTCTTTTTTTAACAGTTGACACATTGCATATTGTCCTCACAATAGTTCTACAGAGCAGAGTGTGTGGGCATGACCCACCTTCCTATTGATGCTGCTAAGAAAAAAAAAGAAAATTTTTCTCTTTGAACTAAGAGGAAGCAGATGTATACACAGTCTGATGTTCTACAATTGCAGTGGGCCACCAGTGAAGCTTGCAATGTTGGAAGCTATTGATCCAAGCCTCCTACAGCTCATCTCATCAATGTAGCTGTGTGTTTCATGCATTGTAATTAAGCTTTTTATTTTTGCTGGGTGATCAAGGGCAAGTCAAAGCAAGACCTGTATAACAAAACATTCATTTTTTGGGAAAATACCAATTTCAAGTTAAGTCTAAGATGTTTGATTTCAGAACGACAATGGTATTAAGCTCAAGCACCCATGTATTAGAGTAATAGTATCACTAAGCTTTTCTTCTGGAGGGCTAAGAATATAAGTTTACAGACCAAAAATTAGGGAAAAAGAAGGGCTACAAGGATAGCCAATATTTTGGCCCTAGCCCTTCAAGGTCAGTGAGGACTCAGGACAGAACAGAGCCTATACTGTAATATCCTATATCTCCATGGCTTCCCAAATTTTCTGTTCAAAGAGATTAAGGGACCACATCGGAAAGGCTCTGAAGATACATAGTGTTCCTAAGGAGAGTAACTTAGAGAGAAAACATTCTCTCGGGCTTTCACAGAGTGCAAACTGGCCAATCAATGGCCGTGACTCATCCAGATGGCTGACACTAACAGCAGTTCTACAAAGCACTGTACATGGTTCCAAAGTAAATCCTGAGGGAATTTGACTGACTTTGAAAGACAGAAAAACTACATGTTTTGTTATGCAGGTCTTACTTTAACTTGCCCTTAACCACCTCACAGAAAAGTTTAAACATGATGCATAAAATGTATGGGTAGTTTAGTATGCTCAGCTATAAAAGGCTCAAATCAATAGTTTCCAACATTGCCAGTTTCACCAGTAACACAATGCAATTATGGAACGTTTGACTATGTATACAACTGCCTTCTCTTAGATCAAAGAGAAGAAATATATTGTGCCAATAACCATTAGAAAATTTATCATGCCTACACACTGTGCCCTGTATAACTACAAGGAGGGCAACAATATGCATTGTATCTACTACTAACATGTTTTGAAACTGTCACATTTTAGTTTCTTATTAAAAGTAATTTTTAAAATGACAGACTTAAATAAGTTTAAAATTTTGCTGTTTCGACCAAATGCAAGTGTTTGCATAGTTGAAATCATGGCTTGTAAAATAATTAACATTACAAAAAGCCAAGTAGATGCAGAGCTAAAGCAACTGGCAAGAAGAGAGGTCAGCATGGGCTATTGCTCTGTCCATTGAATGGAATCAGTAAGTGGAGAGCAGTGGGTAAAACAGTGACAGTAGGACCTCAGCTAGAGTGCACACAATGGACAGGCAGGAATAGTGGCACAGAACAGTGCAAAGAAATAGTAACAATACAAAGCAGCAAGTGATAAGTGAGATGAACCTCCTCTGTGCTTGCGGACAAGGACATGCTGGACAGAAGTGGATGGATAGGGCCACCCTCTTTTCATTTCCTATTTTTTTCTTTTCCTTTGTTTTTTATTTCTTCTCTCTTTTTTTTCTTTTGTAAATGGCTGGTTAGAATTCCAGATGCAGAAAACCCATCCCTTACCCCAATTCCAGAGACAAAATCCAACTCCTAAACCAGCACAAAACCACCTGCAATCTTGACTGCAGCATACATTCTGGGAAGAGAATTGGACCTACGAAAGAAACACAGACACTAGAGGAATCTCACTAGTTTATTATTTTTTGCTAGCAATGGGTTTTCCCCTTAGTAGTCCTCTGGGTTAGTGTGTATTTTTTTTTATTTTGTTGTTGTTTTTGTTTATATTCTTTTCTATTTTTTTGTCTTTTTCTCTCTGTTTTGTTTTGCCCTGTTCAGTTTGGCTCTCTATTTGTTATTTTTTCCCCAATGTGTAGTTATTCTATTTTCCTTTTTCTTTATCTTTTTTATTTTCCTTCTCTTTTCTACTATATTTTCATTCTCATTCACATTTTAAATCTTTAAAATCCTCTCTTTCACTAATTACCTGGCTTGATTTAATGCAACTTTCATGTGGGTAAGCATTGTCTCTTCCTTTTCGTGTTCACTTCAGTACTCTGGGGGTTTCTCTTCCAAACATTCCATCTTGTATCATACAGTTACCCAAAATCTGGATGATAATTTATGCCCACCAAATTCTCTCCTAATATATTTTTCATCCACCTTTCTATTCTATTGCATAACTTTCATAACATCCCTTAACTCACACAACAGGGTAAAATCACTCCACTAAGTAACAACTTGTTGTATGTAAGTTGCTGGTTAAAGTTAGATTATATTATATAAACATAGAACTTGCTCCTACAATTAAAGATATCAGGCTTGGCTTGCAAAATGGCTCAGTGGTCTAAAGCGCCTACCTGCTTAGGAAAGTTTAGGCAATGGCAGGGACCATGGGTAAATCCCCAGCACTGAATGCTGCTCTAGGCCTACCTGCAGGGCAGGCTGAATCAGCCCATAGCACAAATAAATAAATTTTAAAAATAAAATTAAAATTTAAAAAATTGTCAGGCTAATAGCTAACACAATTTTTCAGTAGTCAAACTGTACTACTTTAATCAGGATGTTATAAGTGTTATAATCAGTTTTCCTCACCATATGACATCAAAAAGATTTCAGATCAGCCAGGCGTGGTGGCTCATGCCTGTAATCCCAGCACTTGAGAGGCTGAGGCAGGAGGATTGGTGCGAGTTCGAGACCAGCCTGGGCTACCAAAGTGAACTCAAGGTCAGCCTCAACTGCATAGCAAGACCCTGTCTCAAAAAGACCAAAAAAAAAAAAAAAA
>PVJA010048276.1:0-14279 GCA_004027025.1 Myocastor coypus | reverse complement strand
CCTCCTTCTCCTCCTTCTCCTTCTCCTTGTCCTCCTCCTCCTTCTCCTTCTCCTTCTTCTTCTCCTCCTCCTCTTCTTCTCCTTCTTCTCCTTCTCCTTCTTCTTCTTCTCCTCCTCCTCTTCTTCTTCTTCTCCTTCTCCTTCTCCTCCTCCTCTTCTTCTCCTTCTCCTCCTCCTCCTTTTCCTTCTCCTCCTCCTTCTCCTTCTCCTCCTCCTCCTCTTCTTCTCCTTCTCCTTCTCCTCCTCCTCCTCTTCTTCTCCTTCTCCTTCTCCTTCTCTTTCTCCTCCTCCTTCTCCTTGTCCTCCTCCTCTTCCTCCTTCTCCTTCTCCTCCTCCTCTTCTCCTCCTCCTCCTCCTTCTCTTTCTCCTCCTCCTCCTCCTTCTCCTTCTCCTTCTCCTCCTCCTCCTCTTCTTCTCCTTCTCCTCCTCCTCCTTCTCCTCTCCTTCTCCTTCTCCGTCTCCTTCTCCTTCTCCTCCTCCTTCTCCTTCTCCTTCCCCATCCCTTTCCCCTTCCCCCACTCCTCCTCATCCTCCTGCCCCTCTTCTTCCTCCTCCTTCTTGACTTTTGCTTCTTGATATAGGGTCTCACTATCTAGTTCAGGCTGGTCTTGAGCTCACTTTGTAGCCTAGGCTGATCTCAAAGTCACAACTACAGTCCTGCCTCAGCCTCCTGAGTGTCAGAATTATAGCCACCACACCCAGCTAGCAACAGGCTTTTCAGGGCCCAGCTCTCTCTATCTGGTCCATATTCAACTGATAGCTGAACTCTATCAGTTCAGCTAATAATACCCTGAATGCAGAACTGGAGGCGATGGTGGTGGTGGTGGGGACAATTGGGAATGTTCCAGAACCAAGAGGGATGTCAGAGGAAGGTGGTATGAGGAAAAGGAACTGAGAATCTGGAAGCCCAGGCTAGTGAGACACACCCTGGAGCGACAGGCCAGGCAAGGGGCTCCTGGGATGGTAGGGGTGACAAGGTGGTGGCCCAGAGGCTCGGGCAAAGTCCAACTGCACTGCACAGCCAGCCGGGGATGTTTGGCTCCAATGTCTGCTGCTAATCAAGGACAAACAAGCCTAATTTCCAGCGGGTGGGACCTGAGATAAAATAAGCAGCAGTCCAGTCATTTCATGCGCATAGAGTGATAATGCGCTACAGAAGAAAAACTGTCTAGGGAGCGGGAGAAAGAGTTCTTTAAATAAACACGAACACCAAGTCTGAAGCACGGGCTCACTATACAGCAGTGTTTGCCAGTAGGCTCAGGTGTGACCCATGGAACCCACAAATGGCTTCTGTCGGCGGCTTGCAGCTTTCTGCCAGCAGCCCTCAGGGGCGCAGTCGCAGGCTTTAAATGTGGAAAAGGTTGGTAACGCGGAAGAAAGAGCCAGCGAGGCTGAGAGCAGCCGTCCTAAAACCACAGCCACAGGAAAAAAGTCAACATGCCATTTGTCAGCGATTCAGCACTAGCTTTGCTAAATACCATTCATTGAGCCCTTCGGGCCCCTGGGTGGCAGCTGAAGCCTCAACAAACACTGCATTTTATTGTGGGGTGTCCCAGCCCTGGGAGCGGCTGGAAGCAGTTTGTCAGTGAAAGTTCAAGCAAGGATGAATGTCCACTGGGGCAGATGTGAATCGCAGCATTCAATGGAGGCACTCGAAAACTTTCAAGTCTCTTGATGGACGAAGGGGGAGCAACGGGAAATGGAGAGGAAGAGAAGAACTCCAGGCTTTGAAACAAAGCGAATGACGCTGGGTTAGAAGTGAGCACCGAGGGAAGACCTGGAGCTCCTCTCGTTGGAACCGATTGATTCTTCTGGCAATGGGTGAGCTCATATCGAGGGTTGAGCACTATCGTGTACTGCAGCCCTGTCTAGGGAGACCCTCAGGCTTCCTCTCCAGAAGTGTTCAAGGTCCCTGTCTCCCTGCCCTGCATGCACGTTGCCTGGGTAAAATCGAATACACCTCGCACAGATGGAACCAAAGGCAAGCCCTGCTTCCCTGGATGCCTTTGCTCAGCAGGGGCTGGCGGTGTTATCACTCCCTTGGGCACATTTACCAAAGCCTGCTTTGCACCAAGAGGTGGAGCTGAGCCTCCATCGTTTTGTGGAAGACGTATTTCTTAAGTTACCAAAATGTAAAACTTACAAAAAAAAAAAAAAGAACTGAAATGATGTGCTCGTGCCCTAGGCTGCTGCATGACGGTAGCAGATGCAACCCATGCCCATTCAGTATCCGGCATTTTTTGTTTGTTTATTTACTTATTTTTATGGCCAGCTCAGCCTACCCCGAGGGCAGGGTTGGCGCAGCATGTGGTGCCAAGGATCTAACCACGGTCCCTGCAGCCACCTAAGCTTTCCCAAGCAGGCACTTTAGACCACTGAGCCATCCTGCCGGGCCCCAGTATCAGGCATTTTTTTGGAAATGACATGAATCCTCAGCACGGTCAATGAGTGGCCATGATTGTCCTCATTTTCCAAGGAAAGGACGGGAATCTCAGAGTCACTCATTCAGAATCTTCCCGAAGTTAGTGGGCACCCTTCACAAGAAAATGTGGTCTTCGTAGGAGCTACTAGCTGTGACTCAGCACCATCCCCATGAGAGCCAATTTTATAAGATATTTATTAGCATTTCAGCCTTTAACACTGGCCTCCTGGTGGTGGAGGGGATAATACTGGGGGTGTGGTTGGGCATCACAAGAATGATGCCTTCCTGCCACGTTTCTTGAGTGGATGTGTCACTGAGGGAGTTGGTACAAATATGGCAAAAAATCCTGCTTGGTAATTTGCTCATTTGTTTCCAGTTTTGACCAGAATGGGCATAGTTTAGCAAAATATGGAGGTGCTCATTGTCAATAAGAGCAGTTGCTTCAGAGAAGAAATGTTGGGTAGAGTCCAGCAGGTAAACCCAGGAGTATTTAAATAAACTGATAAACTCAGTACTGTGGGTTGTGCTGAAATCATAAGGGAGAGGGATGGAAAGGAGGACACAGACGAAGGCTCAGTTGTGAAACTAAGGCTGGCAGCTGGGATGGCCAGAAATAACTTCACATTCATATAATGTTAAGGCTTGAATATGGGCTGTCCCTCCAGAATCACCCATTGAAGTTTATTCCCTATTATGAGATAGGAGGTAGGACCAGGTGAGTTCTTAAGAGGTGATCAGGCTTCTATCTTGCTATTATTAGTCAGCTTCCTCTTACTGTAACAAATGACTGAGGCAATCAGCTTATCAAGAGAAAAGGTTGATGTAGCTTCACAGCTGTAGAGGACTCAGCCATGGTCGGGAGCCCCCCCCCCCCCCGTTGTGTTTTAGTCCTGTGACACGTCATGGTGGGACATGCATGGAGCATGGCTGGGGTGTAAACAGAGGGCCAGGAGCAGCCGGGGCCTCACAGGTCCCTCTGAGGACATGCACACAATATGTGCACAGTAGCCTAAAACCTAAGTTAGATCCGTTTCCGTTTTTTTGGTGATGTTGAGGATTAAACCCTGGCCCATTTATACACCGAGAAAGTGCTCTACCACTGAGCTCCATCTCCCGTCCTTTCCACTTCTTCAAATTTCCACCCAGCCTCATAGCGCCAAGGCAAGGAAGCCAAGCTTTCAACACTTGGAGGCCATTCCAGGTCTGAGCCTTAGCCGGCCTCGTGAGTGGGTCGGTCCACACTCGTGGTTAAGAGCCCGGTGGATTCAGAGGGTATTGGCTGTCTTGAGGGTGGGTCTGCTGTAGCGAGCAGTTCAGGCAGGTCTTGCGTACTCCCTGGGGCTCACAAGGAAGCCCCGTGCCCCCTCAGGGTGCTGCCGGCCAGAAGGCTGATAACAAATTGGATTCCTTGACCATGGACACAAATATCTCCTTTCAAGCCTGAGGATTTGTTAACTCAAACTTGGCTAAAAAGCGAACAAGGCCAGGAAGCACGAAGCAGTAACAAGTTGATTTCTGTTTACTTTTGCAAGGACTGTTTAGACCCAAAACTCAGGTTTTGCTTCGAGTGAGTTGCGTCAGTATGCGTCTAAAACACTACCTTTGAATTTCCCTGGGATGACAGCAGAGCCAGGCTTTCGTTAACTACAAGATTTATAGGCGCTAAAACAGATGAAGGCAACCACCGACGGCATTATGGGAAATGTGAAGAAGTGTGAAGTCTAAACACAGGTGACACCAGCAAGGAGGAAGGACAGTCCTCAGCGCCGAGCCCGGGAGCAAGGACCCAAGTCCTGATTTGTTCCGTACCCGCACGTTGACAGCACACGGAGAAGAGGAGAGCGCCAGTGTTACCCACAATCTCATCACCCCCAAGACTCGGGTCTGCCATTCCTTTTGAAATGGTCTTCTCGGGGTGCCTTCAGGCCACCCCCACCCTCTACACTGGCTGGGGAAGCTGATGGCTCTGTCGCTGGTCCCTCCCTCTGCCTTCTGGTTGGATTTGTCTGGGGGGTGGGGAGCACAGGTGCACACCTTGGGAGTAGAGTCTGGCTGGCTCTCTGGGGGCTTGGACAAATCCAGGTTGGTAGCCAGCGCCCCTCTTCAGGTGTGCCTGGTTCCCAGGGTGCTCCTCCGGTCTCCTTAGCTTCCTGGGCTCTGCCCTTACCTCTGTGAATAGCCTGTTCACGAACCCTCTGTGCACTACCCAGCCCGACCTTCGCCATGCATCTGCTGCCTGGACCCTGACTGATCCCTGCCCCCACAGCGCTTCGGTACCCAGCTCCTCCTCCTTCAGTCAAAGCTTGTTTAACTCAATGCACGGAAGCGTCCTACTGTTCTGATATTCTCAGAGACTGCTGATGCTAAGGGTGCCCTCTCTCAGTTTGTGAGAGGGGTCTATGTGGCAGGGTTCCTGCAACTCAGGGGGGATTTGTCGTTTTATTTATTTATTGAAAAAAATTCCAATCAAAATTATAGGGGAGTAACAGTAACAATAGCTACTGCACTGCATCTTGTTATCTTCCAAGGAGTTACTCCAAATACATGCCATGGCATAGAAAGTTCTCCAAATTACATCAGCACAAGTCCTTCTTATCAGTGAACCAAGAGACGCTAGTAGTATGGCTGTCTTGTGAGTTTTTTATCCCCCCCCACCCTAATTCCTTTTTAACAATATTTTTCCCGTTTTCAACCTCTAGTGTACACGGTGGATCTCACTTACTCTTTTAGTTTCTCACACCAGAGAGACGCTGTGATGTGAACGCACACTTCTCCGATGAAGAAATATAAGCAGCAAATAAGTGCATTCCACATCAGCTGGGCTAATCACAATATTCTCAACAACATGTGTATTCAACACGATGTTGAAAAAATGCTCAACGTCACTGGTCACTTGAGAGATACAAATTAAAACGACACTGGGACCTGTCATTTTACAACAGACACAATCCTAGGTGAATCAGGATGGGCTGGTTATTGCAGCATGCGTTTTTAAAAATTTTAATTGGAGCAGTATCTTCTCTTCAGAACAGTCTTAGGATCATGTTTAAGCCAAAGTTGTTTTACTGAATAATAATATAACATGTTCCACTATTGACAAATCCAGGTTAGAGTCTTTCCCTGAGGGAAATTGCTGTAAAGTGTAGTGCTGCTTTGTGTATAACTCTGTTTGCTGCAGGGAAGTCATCCAACGGATGTGACCAGGACTCACTAGGAAGCTTTGAATGAAGGGGGTGACAGAGGGTCTCTCCATAAAAAAGCAGGGGGGTAGGAGGCTGTTTGAATATGGCTCTGAAGTTAGAAACACATTTTTAGGGATCTTAACTGATACTCTGATTTCTCGGTCCTTTCTCATACTGTTACCTGGAGAGCAAGAGGAGGCATTTGCTTGCCATGAAGAGCATGGAACTGTTATGAATTTCATTAATTGGTCTGTTTTTTCCAATGGATTACTGGTGGTACTGAGGATTGAACCTAGGACCTTCTCACTGAGGTCCAGCCTACATTCCCAGCCCTTTTAATTTATCTATCAACTTGTTTTTATGTTGAGGTGGGGTTTACTAAATTGCTACGTTGCCCAGTTTTGGCTTGAATTTGTGTCCTTCCTGCCTCACCTCCCAAAGAGCCAATTATAGGCCTGTACCACCTTGCATGGTTTGATTGGTAAATTTTCGTTTCTAAGAGACAGATCAATTGGAAGGAAAAGTGGAAGTTTTAAACAGTGCCAACACGTTGAGAAGCAATATTTACGTTGATGAAATAGTAGGAATGTTCATCCTGTTTTATACTTTCCATTAGGAATATATTTATTAAGTGACGATATTAACAGCTAGCTACCTTACTGCTTTAGTAAATATGCTGCCTGGGAAGAGGAAGTTTAATTGGGTTAAAAACCTGCCATGATCTGAGTGCTTTTCAATACAAGATACTATTTTCCACTAGGGAAGCTTTTGACTCTTCCCTCCAGGAAACCAGAATTTCAAATATGATTCCTTTACCGCTGCCATTTAATGTCAATTTTCTTGCTCTCCTCCTGCTCTCCACATCACTACTACCGCCTAAAAATTGGTCAAGTTATTGAAAACAAATTGTCGGTGCTGGCTGTGGTTAAATTGGGATTAAGGCTGTCTCTCCCCAGGCTCCTGAGGATGCTTCTCCAGGGTGCATTTACTTTTTCCATAGACAAAGCAAGTTTTATTCATGGAAATGGCTGCTCTTAATGAACTTGACATAAGATGCCATAAATATGTACCAAAGATAGTGCCCTAGGTAGATTAAATTTAGTTCATTTTAGTTGATATTGATTTATTTTATTATCATAATTATTGTTGTTGGCATTAGGGATTGAACTCGGGCATTCATGCTTGCCAGGCAAGATCTTATGTCCCTGAGCTTCCCCGCTGCAACTTAGCTGACATTTATTGAATATCTCCTATATATAAGGTGTGGAGGACCTCCTGAGCAGCTCTCCTTGAAAGAAAAGCGACTGTCTCCATTTTGACTGAGCCTGACCCTGACCCTATTCCCTCATATTGAAACGTACAGAGCTGGCTAGGATTTCTCCTTATCCTTTCAATTGGCTTAAGCAGTGTATATTGGTCCAGCCAAAGTGCTGGTGGTTATTTTTGAAGATGGCACATGTGTTTCCCTGATAACAGGACGAAGAGCCAATGCTGCTCCGTGTCAGCTGGGATGGAGCCTCTAGATAGAGGCTATGACTTCCTGGGGCTTGAAAGATTACACATCAGAACTGAAGCACCAGACCCCCAAAATATTAGATACTATCTCAATAGCATAATGCAAATTACTTCCTTTGCACATCTCTGAATATGGTGGAGGTGAGTGCAGGCCTCCTACCTAGCCCAGCTCACAGTGCTCACCTTCTTCCCACAATTCCCTTTTGCACACCACTCCCCCTTCTCCAATGAATAAAACCGGCATGCAGCCCTGGGCCACTCTCTTGGTTCTGGAAAGCCATCTTTATGGCTGGACTTAGGGCCCCTTGGCTCTCCAGTAATGATATATATGTATATATATGTCTTAGTGTCTTTGTTATCACCGTGGGTTGTGCTGGGAATGGTAGATTGGAATTGACTTGGTGAAATTCCAATAATGCGGTTTTAGGATTGTAAGTTTAGGCTTCTTAGGCCGAGATGAGAACCAGGAAGGGACTCAGACAGAAGGAGAAAATATGTATCCTATACGTAATAGAATTTCTAATAAGTTGACAAACCAGGGGCCAGGGAGATGGTTTAGTGGAATAAAGGCTTGTGTGGCAAACGCAAGGTCCAAAGTTTGATCCTGCCACCACCAAAAGACAATCCATTAGGACATTAAATTATTGGAAAGAAAACATCAGTATTCATTCATTTTAGCTGTATTTAAAAAATAACTATAACATATATAGAGGTATAGAAGTGCATGTAGATGAAATTTTGAGGACTCTAATTCCATTTTGCTTGGCTACCTCGTGACACTTGTAAGAATTTGGTTCGATGCTTATGTCATAAACTTCCTTCCCCTGAGAGAGGGGAGGGCAGGGAGTGAGATCCCGTAGTCCCCCTGCAGACTCTCTAGCTTCCCCGGGGAGCACACGGTAGGCTTAATTCGCAGGCTTAGCTGGGGACGCTTGTGACTAATGCAGTGGGGGGGGGGCAGACTCAGGGTGGTAACTCTGAGAGGCAATAACCATGCAAGCGGGCGGCAGAGTGAGATGCAGAGGCCAGGCTGCTCTGGACGGATTCTGCTGGACACCACGGCGAGAGCTGCCTCCAAACCTGAGTCTCCTATGGAAGCAGACACAGCGTCTTTCTCCATGGGCAATAGAAGGCGCCCTGGGGAAAGTGCTAGGAGATCTTGGAAGTGAAAATTCTGGCGACTGCTTACATGAAAAGACTGAGCTCAGGCAAGCTCCAGGAGATGTCCCAGGTCTGGTGACTGCTCTCTGCTCCGTGGACGGGCTCCTCCCGGGCAAGCTGGAGTGCATAAGTCAGTCAGGCATCACCCCGAAACTGTGCTCCCGCTTGTCTTCATTGCCGCTTCATGCTTTGGCTCCAGCCCTCATTTTCGTCTTCATAAAAATGAACCATAATTTTAAAAGCCATAAAAATGGTCCCCTCATGATTAAGGGGACAGCTGATGGCTCAGCCTCTTAAGCTCAGGAGTCAAGGAAGGGCACAGCTTAGAAGAGGAAGTGAGCGCTAGGTGGGATGACCTCACAGGGAGGCTCGAGGGCCACAGCTTAGGGCACTTGAAGGCAAGTGTTGTCTAAGGACAATACGTAGCAATGGGGTTAAGCACGTCCTTGACCCTGTAATCCTGCTGCTATACACTAGTGTTGAGGGAAAACTCCCGGTAACATGCCCAAGGGTGCACACACGAGGACGTTTAGCATAGAAAATTCTGTAAGTAGCGTGAAAAATGGAGACAATGTGAACCTCAGTCAGGGCTGGAAGGGTGTGCAGGAATTCAGGACGATGACACAGGTGTGGATGTCGCTGATCTCTGTCCTCGGATGAAAAAGCGACTGATACCCGAAGCCATCCATAACACCAGCTAATTTTTTATTTTTTAAAAGTATGCAAGTAGAAAACAGGAACAATATGTGACTATTAGTTGGTATTAATTACACAGAAAAGCTTGGTGCATCAACTAGGCAACCTCTGGGAACTGGGACATGGATTTTTTTTAAAGCCTTTTTTATAAGATTAAAAAATAAAAGCACTACCAGTATTAAATGTTTGGCAATGAGAGAAACAATAAAGATATAAACTCCCCGCTTCCTTTTCAAGACTGGTACACAGCTTTGTCTGAGCAGAAACCAGCTACTGCTCCCAAGTCACAGCTGTGACAGGAAGTCCCTGGGCTTCAGGCCGGGGAGCCACGGGACAGAAGCAGCCCTGCATAGAAGCAAGGGTCAGAGAAGCCCCTCTCTGATGTCATTTTTGGCCCTGGTCCCTGACTGATTTCTCTTCCCAGCCCCCAAAACCTGCTTGGCTTGTGTCTGAGCTCCAGGTTGACTTCAAGCGCAGCCCAGCCGGAGCACCGGCCCTGCAGCAGGCCTTCTTGGTGGGGTACAGCTGTTCCTCATCTGATCTCCCACAGCTCTGCGTCTTTCTGTTGGGGCTGCTACTTCGTTGATCGACTAAGGCACCTATTTCTGTCTGCAGAACACAAGCTCCTGGGGGCAGTGCCTTTGCTTTTTGCAGTCCAGCTCGGAGCACCCACCAGCTGGCCTTCCGACAGGCAGCACCTAGAAACATTACACAGGAAACACAGGCAAGAACGAGTGGATGACTTCAGGGTGGTAGCTCCCCCAACATCCTGAGTTGCTCAGTATTTGTTAGCAATGCGGAAAGTCACTCCCACCTTCCACCCGGCCCTGTCGAGAATCCAAGCATGCCAAGTGCAGATCAGGCCAGCGGCACCGGTGCAGGCTTCTCAGCGGCTTGTCGACACGGGGTAGGATGTGCCGTCACTCGGCTTGGAGGAAGCGGGGTGTGGAATCCAGCCAACTGTTTCTTAGGTCATGAGAAGTTATTAAAGGAAGCAACTGGAGAGGTATAAGTGACTGCGAACCAACATGGAAGCTCTGGCTAGAACGATTAATGGAGAGAAGCCAGATGAGAGGATTTGGGAACAAGATGAAGGAGGGGAGAGAGCGAGAGACCAAGTGTCAGAACACCACGTATGGTGACCAGAATGCTGAGGTGGTACAGGTTCTGAACACACAGCAATAAGACAATTGCTTCTAAAATGCTGCGCCACCTCGTCAGGGTCAGCGTGTCGGAGCCAGAAGGTCTTACCGTTGCTTCTCTCGGGAGCAACTTGCGGGTAGGTTTCTTCCTTTGCCCACTGTGTATTCTTGCTCTTCCCCAGCACTGGCCTCCGTCCTGCATGGAGCGCCACACAGCTCTTCCGGGGTCTCTCTGTCTGCAATCACAATTGCAGTAAGAGCAATTCACTATGGTGAACTGAGAAGCGTAAGCTCATGCCGTTTAACTTTTTTCCTCAAGTGTGTATTGAATTTGAGAGTCGGCCAGCATCTTGTGCTTCGCAGAGGAAGCCATAAATATCACGAAACACTGTGTCTACAGTAACAACACAGTTAAAAGGAGAAAGGATAAAAAACAATGTTTAAAGTTGTCAAACTTGGTTTGCTTTGCCTCAGTATGTGCCAATAACCTGATTACTCGTGATGTATGAGGATGAATTACAATATGTGAAAGAGCGGGGAAGCCAAGGGGCCGGAGATTTGTCACAAGGGTTGGAAGGGCAGGGTGCAAAGCATGCGAAGGTGCCCACGTCCACCTTGGGTCCTGTCTTTACCTTCTCCAAAGGTGATAAAGGGATCCTCCTGTCCTCACAAGGTCTGCAGTCCAGGGAGGCAAACCCGTGAGCAGCTTCAGGGAACCACTAAAAGGCAGAAGTAGTGAGGTGTTCACATGGAGCTGAGAAATAGGGCGCCCCTGGAGGCAAAGCCAGGGTCCACAGGCGCGAGGAGCACGGGTGTCCTCAGGACAGTGCGAGGTTTGGCACCAGGGACCATGGCGGGGACTCTGTGTCTCTGGGGACTTCAGGTGAATTAAGAGCACCTGGGAACATTTCCTGTGGCTTTTGAGACACCAAGGTGAAACAGTTGCTTACGTTTAACATTAGTTTAACTTGTATCATGCAGAGCTAAGCAGAACCCCAACTGAGATGGCATACCTAGCTGGCTGCTGTCCACACAGGCAACTGAAGTCTCTCTAAAGAAAGCAGCACGTGAATCCTCTGACAGTCAGCCCCAGAGGTTTGTCCAGGGCCGTGTGAGGCGATCCTGACGGGTGGGCCTCACCCCACCTTGCCCGCGCATTCTACACTGCGCTCCCATGTCAGTGATAGCTGGTCTTCTAAGCTACAGTCTAATTTGGGGTCCGAAGTGCATTTGCTGGGAACCATAGGGAAGGCTCAGGGAAGCTGAAAGCCGACAAGCTGGCTGCTGGGCCGCTGGGCAGGACAACCCCCCCTCCGTCCAGGACTGACCAGCAGCTATGCTGTCAAAGGGGCCATGTTGATTTCTAGGGTCTTGAGCTACATTGATGACATTTTTATTGAGAGCTTATTAAATACCAGTCCTTGAGCAGTACGCGGATTCTCCCAGGCAATGCTCACAACAATGCTGAGAGCAGCAGCTCATACTAATTCTTACTTAGCAGATGAGGCATTGAGAGTCACAGAGTTTATATTTCTAAAAGTTAGGTGGCAAGTGGTGGAGCTGGGACTTGAGCCCAGGTTCGCTGTCAAGACGTGATTTAAAAAAACCAAAGTAACAAACAAACAAACCAACAAACAAAAAACACTGGAGACCAATGGAGCTGTGGAGTTCTGAATATCCACAGAGAGACAATCTGGTGTGGGGGTTGGGATGCGGCATGGAGTTTGTCCCGTGTTGTCTGCCTGATGGCTCCGTAACTCTCTTGGGGGCTCAGACACGCGGCCTCAGTCTCCAGCCTTCAGCGTCCGCTTCTATAAGGTGGTGGTCGCAGCCGTAACAGATCACAGCTTGCTGTAAGAAGGACAGGCCACGGCACATACACCAGCCCTGGTGCCTGGTGCGGCTTGAGTAGATGTAAATGGCTATTGTTATCCACTGGGAGTTGTGGGTGAGTCCTTCAAGGCTGGGATATGCGTTTTACCAACTATGACTTTAAAACCAGGGAAAAGGAGAACTTAAAGTAGTGTTTTTAATCTGTACTCAATTCTTAATTATTGAATTAATAGCAGAATATTTACTCAATTATTTGAAGTTCAAATTATGCCTAGAAAGTCAAGTTGCTGCAATCTGCTGCCAGGTGGAACTGCATTCACTCTGGCTTCTATAGGGGAGCCCCAAGGAGGTGCGGGGAGGGCCTTTCTGGGCATCTGGAAGTCACTCGTCCTGAAGTCTTGGGAGGCCAGCCTGTTCTTAGCCTCACGGCTCAAGGTGCCATTTCTGCTGCTGTCTGTCAAAGTGTGACTGGAAGGAGAGTGTAAGGAACAGGACAGAGAGGGGCCAGGTCTGGAAGGCAGCTTCTGGCGGTGCTTGGCCCCTAACTGGCTGTGCGATCTTCTCCCAATCTCCTGATTCTGAGGTGAGAGTTCAAACCCAGAGAACTGATGAGGTGATTGTCATTGCTTGGGTCTCTTCGTTAGACAGAGGTGAGAACGATGCACCCCCACCCCACAGTGCCCAAGGTCACAGAGTATGGCAAAAGGTGGAGCCAGGAAGAAAATCCCTGGGCCCCTGTTCTCGTGGCTTGGCTCGTGATTGCAAACTAGCTGTGAACCATTTTCTGTGCCCTTTCATCCAGTTTCTCATATGGGAGCCACTTTCAGCTTCACAACCTGCAGACTCTAACTCTTTGTCCTACTGGGGACCAGAAGAGCGGTTCCAGGTGCACGTGGGTGTGTGATGAGCGGGCGGGGCCGGTGTGGCAGCACGGGCGAGAGAGACTGGCCGTGGGCAGCTGTCCTGGTCACAAGTGTTCTTCAGCTGTGCTTGGGAAGGAGGCTGTTCTGCTCACGGCAGCCCTGGGCTGCCAGCTGCTGCAGAGGGAGAGAGCAGCCACCTGCGCGGTCTGCCCTTTCCCTTCCTGATGTCCTTCACCTTTGCCGGGGACCCTGCCAACTCTGTCACCCAGCAAGAAACTCGGGGGGGGGGTTTGGTCCCCCTCCATCTCCTGGGAATGGAGCTCACTTCATTGTCCCCAAAGACTGGGGACAACAGACCTATCACCGCTGGAGCACAGGCTTCCCAGCCTCCTGTGGGGGCACAGTCCTAGCCAAATCCCCGGGGCCGCTGCCGTTTGGTGCTGTTCAGGCCAGGAGAACAGCCTCAGCCAGCCCTCTAGAAGCTCCTCTGCCCTGGCTTCAGACTGGCTCACCAAGCTTGCTTTCCACCCAAATTGGTGGCAGTGGTGCCTGTTTCTACTTAAGTTCTATTCCTCTTGCCTCCCCTCCAGGCCCCTCCCTTCCTCTCTTCTTTCCTATAGCACTGGTTGCCTGCCCTCATCCCATTTAGGACGGGTGCTTACTCAAGCCACACTGAAGACAGACAGGAAACTCCTCTTTAGTGTGTCAGAGGGAAGGAGAGAAATGCTCTCTCAGATCCACTCAGCACGTGACTCTGGGGGGAGAGATCCTCAGAGAACAGTCCCAGGGCTTGCAGATCCCTGAGCACTGTGTTTCTCTGAGGTTTGCAGGGCTCTGTTACCAAGGCCAGCAGGCAGTAACCTATCACTGGGGAACGCAGTGCTCAGAGCACACTGGTGAGAGCAGAGGGCCTCTGCCGGCCTTGAGGAAGAATCTGAGGAGAGGGAGAGGAAGAGAAACTGCGGTGATAAGGCGTTGGTAAACCGGAGAACCTCAGACTGGCTACGAGTGTGCGGCCTTCCTGTTTTCTCATTTCTTCTTGTGCAACAAGAGAGGGCTGGGTCAAGGGCCCCTTCTAGAGAAAGTATTTATTAGCACTCCATCTACCCTCAGAGTAGGCTCAGGGCCAGGCTGGGGGCAAGAGGCAGGGAATCTATGGCTCTCAAGGATTTCATGCCTGAGGAGACAAGGATGTGCACGGCTGGTGCTGAGGAGGGTCAGAGACAGCTGGCAGTGAATGTCAGCAACGCTGCGTGAGTGTGGGTAAGGCTTGGTGGTCAAGGTGGCCAAGGTGGCCAAGGTGGATTGCTCAAAACAAAGCCTCAGCAGCGGGGCTAAGGCTGATGTTTGTTTAATTAAATTTAATTAATTAATTTATTTATTTAATTTTGACACAGACCCGCTGCGGGTAAGCCCCTGCGCCCCTCTGCCCCGCCTCTGCGTTCCCGAGACTAACTTCCTGTCC
>PVJA010048275.1:0-14273 GCA_004027025.1 Myocastor coypus | reverse complement strand
ACTCTGACCAAAATCGCCCAAGCTGAACAGCCGAAGCCGTTCTACTGCTTTGTTTTTAGTCGACATCTCTGAACCTTTCCTATCTCTTCCCGTAAGCCATTTCCAAAAGCTTATAATCCACATTGTCAGGTATAGTCACAGCAACGACCCCACTTCTCTGGTACCAAGTTCTGTCTTAGTTACTTTTTGCTCGTTGCTGGGACAAATACCCAACACTCAAAATGAAGGAAGGAAAGGTTTATTTAGCTCACAGTTCGCGGAGGTTTCAGTCCATATTTGGCTGGCCCAAGGCTGAGTGGAACAGAGCAGAGAGCATCCAGTTCATGGCGGCGGAACAGCAACAAAATGGCAGCAGAGGCAGCCAACCAACACGGCAGCAGAGCAGCAGCAACAGCTAGAGCTCTAGTCTGTCTCTCTGTCTGTCTTTATGTTACATTCAGACTCTCCGCCTTAGCTCCTGCCCTAGGCTACACCCATAATCCCAGAAGTACTTCCACCCATAATCCCATCAGTACTAAAACCCATAATCCCAGGGATCACGCATCAAGTCTCAAACTCTAGAAGTCCCCACCCAATGACTCCATGAGGCTTTGGGGGGACAACTAGAGATAAACCATAACACAATACTAAAAGTATAAGCAAGAGTTTTGTAAAATTCCAAGCATTTGCATTTTAATGGATACCATGAAAGAAATAAAAAGCTAATCTATGAAATGAAGGATAGTAATTCTTTTCAAATCATACTTATGTATCTACAACATACAAAGAATACTTGTTCCTTCATAATAAAAAGGTAACACAATTTTTTAAAGGGCAGGGAATCAAAATAGATATTTCTTAGAAGATCCACCAATAGACAATAAGCATTTGAAAAAAATCCTATTGGTAAGCCGGGCGTGGTGGCGCACACCTGTAATCCCAGCACTTGGGAGGTGGAGGCAGGAGGATCAGTGCGAGTTCGAGACCAGCCTGGGCTACAAAAGTGAGCTCAAGGCCAGCCTCAACTGCATAGTGAGACCCTGTCTCAAAAAGACAAAAAAAAAAAAAAAAAAAAAAAAAAAATCCTATTGGTAGCCATCAAGGAAATGTAAATCTAAACTACTATGAGATACTATCTCACACTTCCTAGGATGGCAATGGCCAAGATACAGTTAGTAAAGACGTAGAAAAGCTGGCACTATCACAGACCACTGTCTGCAAGTAAAATAGTGCAGCTTCTTTGGAGAACTGGCAGTTCCTCCATATCGAGTATCATTCCTATATATACTCATCTTACTTTCCTCTCATTGCTTAGAAATACCCAACATCAAAAGTTAAAGGGGGAAGGTTTATTTAGCTCACAGTTTGTAGAGATTTCAGGCCATAATTGTCTGGCTCCAAGGTGGGGTGGCACATAGCAGAGGGGTAACTGTTCAGTGACAGAAGGCAGTAAAAGCATCAAGGGAGCTTAACATTGTCTTTCTGTTCCTTATATCTTATCCAGACTGCTGGGATTAGGGAAATGCCAAACCAATCAATGGACGGTCAAGTGATCATCCACCCTTAATCCCAACATCACACACAATAAACTCAGCCATCACTTAAAAATCTATGACCACATGAGGCTCTGAGAGGACATCTAGACACAAACCATAACAATACCCAAGATTAAAATTAAATTTAAATTATTAAAACAGCCCATGTAATAATCTATACTAGGGCTAGGGAGATAGCTCTGGGGTCTGAACACCTGCCTGGCAAGTGCAAGGGCTCAGATTTGAACCCTAGTATATATGCTGTGCTGGCCCTGCCCAGCCACTAAAACTGGGCATGGTGGCACACACCTATAATCCCAGTGCTGGGGAGGCTGAAACAGGAGGATAGCTGAGTCCGAACTGCGTAGTGAGGCTCTGCACCAAATAAATAAATCAAAGACCTTTTAAAAACTTATACATGTCTTGCATGCCATGCTGGCCTTGCCTCTAGTGCTGGCAACTGATTCTGGGCATGGTGGCATATGCCTACAATTCCAGTGCAGGGAAGGCTGAAAAGAGGAGGATCACTATGAGTCTGAGTTTCATAGTGAGACCCTGTACCAAATACATAAATGAAAAAAAACTATATATGAATGTACACAGCAGCCCAAGTTATTAGCCCCAAAATGGAAAAATCCAAAATGTCCATGAGCCAATGAATGGACAAAAATTACTCAACCACAAAATAAAATGGGGTACTGATGTATTGTCACACAGATGAACCATGAAAATAGTATGCTGAGTTTAAGAAGGCAGTTCCAAAAGGCCACATATTGCATGATTTCATGTATATGAAATATCCAGAGAAGGTTAATCCATAGAAAAAGGAAATAGATTACCAGTTGGCTCAGGGCCAGGAAAGTTGAGCAGAAAAGGGGCTGGCAACTGATTGTAATGAGTTGAGCAAAATGTTCTAACATGGGCTGTGATCCCTAGGCATAGTGGCAAACATGTATAATCCCAGCACTTGGGAGGCTGAGGCAGGAGGATCACCATGAGTTGAAATCAGCCTAAACTACATAGCAAGACCCTATCTGCAAAAAAGTCAGAGAGAGGGAGGAAGAAAGAGGAAGGGAAGGAGGAAAAGGAGGGAGGGAGGGAAGGAAAGAGAGAGGGAGGGAAGGAGGGAGGGAAGGATGGAGGGATGGAGGGTGAGATAGAGAGGAGAGGAGAAGAGAGGAGAAATAATGGTTGCATAACCTTGCAAATATACCAAAAACCTGTGCACTTTGGATGATTCAATTGTATGACCTCAAATTACAGTTAAAATGTTACTATGAAAGAGTAAGATTAAGAGATATACTAACTACTATTACTTTACGTAAGAAGTAATTATTTTAACAGAAAAAAATGCAGAACTGAACAACAAGAAAAACAATGGCAGCTCATTCAACTGGACAAATTTAACTTTGTAAAAAAAAAAAAAAAAAGCCTGATGGGTTAAGAAGTTATTGTTACTTGCTTTGTCACTTATCAGATGGACATTCTGAAGTTAGCAATGTGTTTTGCTAAGGTCCTTACCAATTTCAAATTCCCTGGTTCTAGAATCCCAATCCTCTCTCCTTAAAGCAGTGGGAAGTCCAGCTAAGCAGCGCTCTGCAGCCCCATAAAGTCTCATGGCTCCGTTCTAAACATGGTCCTTTGGGGCTGCTCTTTCCTCATGTCCTTTTCCACTATAGCCACGACCTTTGTCTCTTCTTTAGGGTGACTCCGGGGGACCTCTATCATGTTGCATTGATGGTGTATGGATCCAGTTAGGAGTAGTAAGCTGGGGTACAAAATGTGGTAAATATTTTCCTGGGGTCTACACCAATGTGACCTACTACCAAGAATGGATTAATGCCACTATCTCAAGAGCAGAAGTCTTGGATGCCATCAGTCTGGACTTTTCTGACCTCCTGTTGCACATTCTACCACTTTCTCTGGCTCTCCTGGGACCCTGCTGTGTCTCTGGGCTTGACGTTGTGTGTGGAGAGTGAGTAGCACAGTGGAAGCTGTGGGCGAGCACACAGCTAGGATGGGAACACAGGAGACTGGAGCCCAGTGGCAGAGAACACACAGAAAAGTCAAGGGTGACTTTATTTGTAATCTAAAATGATTTTGCTTCTGAAGTTACAGATTCTGTAAGTGCACTTTAGTGGTGGGAATATAAACAACTAAGAAGGATATTACCTCCATGTCCTTGACTAATGAGTCTTCTAGGACAGAAAGGATGACCTCCATAACACAAGTAGCTAATGCAGAGGCAGACAAGGCAAAGTATCTGGGACGGCAAAAGGGAAAGTCTTCAAAAACTATACGAAGGCATCATGGGCCTCTTGTCTGTAATTCTTAGCCTCTCTAATATTCTGTGCTTCCCTTCTAATTCCTTGCTAGCCCTCTAGAAGGTAACAAGGGGTAAAATGCATTTATATAGTTTAGCTTCATATTTTTTTCAAATTTTATGTTTTAAAAATACCAACATGAAGCTGGAAGTAGTAGTACACACCTGTAATCCTAACACTCAAGAGGCTGAGGCTAAAGGATCCCCATAAGTTCAAGGCCAACTGGAACTAGAGTCCCTATCTGAAGAAAAAAAACAAAAACAAAAAACAAAGAACCAAAAAAAGAGAACCAAAAACCTCCATGTGACTTACTATTAAGTGTAGGTTAATGCCATGATCTCAAGAGTTGAGGCATTAGGTTTCAACAAACTGGACCTATCCAGGTTATTTAATGTCCATTCTAGCAGCAAAGAAAAGGTTATAAACTCTGCTTCCTTTTTCTAAACCATCACATGACCTACCCTACTGCTTCTCTGCCTAGGGTTTGTTCTTGACTGCAGTTATATTTATCCTTGATTTCCTGGTATAATTCTATTTATACTCCTAAAAACCAGCTTTGATTTCTCATAGGACTTATTTATTGTACGTGTGTCTATTATGATGAATCAACTTCCAAAAATTATTTTCTGGATAAATAAACGCATTTGACCAGGCATGGTGGCACACGCCTATAAGCCTAGCACACGGGAGGGCAAGGTAGGAGGATCACTGTGATTGGGAGGTCAGCCTGGGCTACATAATGAGACTCTGTCTAAAAAAAAAAAAAAAAAAAGTGGTTAACAGACAGTGAAGAGGATGGGCCAAACAGGAGCCAGGACTTGATCCCCCCGCCTGCTGTGCTGACCCCACCCCTGGGGCACACAGTGGTTAAGACTGGGCATAGTCATGCGTGCCTGTAGTCCCAGCAATTTGGAGGCTGTAAAAAGGAGAATCACTGTCTAATCTACACAGTGAAACCCTGTATACCCTGTAGACCCTGTCACCGCAGCCTCCTAACTGGCTCTCCTCAGTTCTTATGCCTCGTGTCTTATGCACAGCATTCAGACCAGTATCTAGAATACTTTTTATACCTTTCTCTTCTTCTCCCTCTACTTATAGCACTCCAGTTATTGCATTGTATAGATTAAGAACCAGTATGTGGCACAACGCCCTGCAAAACCCAACTCTAGTCTACCCCAGCCTCGTCTGGCATTACTCTACTCTTCCCTCCATGCTTATGCTTCCTCAGGTGCCCAAGCACCCTCTCCCATCAGACATTGGGATGTGCATCCCCTCTCCTTGGCCAGCACCTTGTTAATTCTTACTGTGCTTGCACATTTCAGTTCAGCCTTTGTCTCCTCAGAGAAGCTGTCTCTGGCTCTCCTGACACTAACACCCCGAAGTGTGTTTGAACACAATGAAGCCCTCTTTTATAATATTCAACATGGCTATAATTTAACATTCATTTGTATAGTTATCTAATGTATATCTTTCTTAGCATTTGTAAGGTTCATAACAGTAGAAATTTTTGTTTTTAGTCACTAGCATATCCCAGCTTCAATAAATATTTGAATGCTATACCCAGTTCATCTCACTAAGTCAGTGTCAAAATCTGGTTTTTGTTTAGTGACATACTGCCTTACAAGAAACAGATTTTTAGACATTAATTAAATTTTGCAAAACAGGTCAAAAAAGATAATAAAAAATGAAGTAAAGAACAAAAATGTTCAGTGCAGTTTTCTTTGGCACTCCAGAGAAACGATTACACAAAGTGGGTGAACAAAAAGGTTTGTCAGAATCAAGGAAACTGAAGCTAAGCAGGCCCTGGAACGAGAAGCCCATGTAAAATGGCACCTCACAGAGAACAGGAGGCAGAAAAAAAGGTCAAGAAAGGAAAACAATGTAGTCAAGAACCACAGAAGAACAAACAGGAAGAGAAAATAGAGGGGTGAGTCAGAATCACAAGAGGATATAAGATCAGGAAAGCCAAAATCCTGCTTATCACTCCTTTAGATGCTTTGTTCAAGATAGGAAGCAAGTATTTCATACTACAGAATCTGGCAAAAAAAAAAAAAAAAAAAAAAAAAAAAAAAAAAAAAAAAAAAAAAAAAAAAAAAAAAAAAAAAAAAAAAAAAAATTCATGAACTAGGAATTGGGATTGAAACTTCGAAACTGTTGAGGTCAGCCACCAAATGAAAAGAATCGGATAACAAGAGAAAAAGATTACATGATCTTATTGGGCTACTACTGGTTGGATGGAGCAAACAAGGAGCCCTGATTTAACAAGCTGCCCAGACAATGGTGGGCTAGTTTACTTGTGTCCCGCCCAAGAATATATTCCCTACTGGACAATATGACAGTATTCCTCTGGAGAAGACTGTGAGTCATACAATATGTCAATGCACATTCAATAGGATTAACTGTAAAGGCAACACCCTGGCACCAAAGACATCGCAGTTTATATAATATACTAAATCTGACTTTAAAAACATTACACTCCAGGGAGGGTGCAACACAGCACTAAATGCGAAAGGAATGCAAAGTACAATGCCCTGTAACACAGAAGTCTGATACAGCACAGAGGCAAGACAGAGTAACATAACAGCTGCTCAGAAAAGCTTCTCTGAGGAGGCAACAGTTTAATGAGTTTGAATGAAGAATGGAAACAAATCAGGACCTGGGAAAGTGAATTCCAGGTTGAGAGGAGAGCAGGTTCCATGGTTCTGGAATGGGAGCACACCAGGGGTGATAGAACAGCAGCTCAGTGTGGCAGGGACTGGTACCATGAGCACACATGGAAAGAGGTAGGAGCATGGCCAAGTTCTGCAAAACCTGGGACGCCTCCATGGGCCACTGAATTTTATTCTCTGTGAGATAAAAAACCGTTGGAGGGGCTGGGAGTGAGGTCAGGGCAGAAGACCCCACAGCACTGCTCTTGGGGGTATGCAGTACCCAGGGAGGGGTTGAGACGGCACAAGAGAGCGGTCAGTCACATAGCACAGTTCAACGAAGCAGCAGACACAAGACTCCCACATCAAGGCACTGACGTGAAGCTCAGCAAAGCACAGGAGGCCACTGCACTTTGAATACCAAATATTTCCCTATTTCTCCAACGTTGTGTGCTGTTTCCTCAATTCCTCACCTGCTGTTTACACAAAAAAGGCCTCAGGTATCCAAGTGATCTGAAAAAGACACAAACTTAAAACACCTGTTTTATAGTTCATTATGAAGACACTGTCCTTGTTTGTTTTCTCCCCTTTATCTTGAGCAATGGCCTCATTTCAACCTTAAGGCCTTCTTCTGCCTGTCCTCTACCCCTGGAATGTCCTGCTTTTGTATATCCCCAACACACTTATATCTGTCAACCACTTAAAAGAGGAAGCAGTGGATATCTGAAAAACACATTAAAAACACTACAGGAAATGGTTTTAAAAATAAGGCCAGGGATGGAGCTCAGTGGTAGGGCATTTTCCTGGCACATGCAAGGCTCTGGGTTCTATTCCTAGCAGTCAAAAAAAAAAAAAAAAAAAAAAAAAAAAAAAAAAAAAAAAAAAAAAAAAAAAAAAAGACAACAACAGGAAATGAGAAAGTTGTATGCCATGGGAATTGTATCTCGCTAAGCTATAAGAAAAATTATCATCTGTGGACAAGCATGGCTGCCCATGTCCGCTGCAAGCAAGCAGCTCCAAGATTCATATCAATAAAAAATTAGAGATGTGGCCAGGCGTGGTGTCACAGGCCTGTAATCCCAGCACTTGGGAGGCTGAGGCAGGAGGATCAGTGTGAGTTCAAGACTAGCCTGGGTTACAAAAGTGAGCTCAAGGCCAGCGTGAATTGCATAGTGAGAACATGTCTCAAAAAGACCAAAAAAAAAAAAAAAAAAAGAGAGATGTTAATTAGGGCCAAGGAGATAGCTCAGTGGCATAAGCACCTGCCTGGCAAGCACAAAGATCTGAGTTCAATCCCTGGAATGGCAAAGATAAAGTAAAATGAGGTATAAAGTTTAAAGAAAGGAAGATATTTCATTAAATACTTTATTAGGGGGAAAAAGCAGTAGATGGCTATGTTGATTAAGCGTAGGGTGCTCTGGAAAGATGGAGGACCTAAGGGCCCTTTATTCTTGGCCCTTTTTATTAGCGTAGCAGAAAGACTCTCCCCTGCTGGAGTTTATTACAACCTGATTGGCTATTTCGCGCCCTAAAACCCTTAATTATGAGTCTTATTTGGCCTTCTTTTGTCCTATCAAGGTCTTATCTCTAAAATTTATGGAGGGAGCCGGGCGTGGTGGCGCACGCCTGTAATCCCAGCACTTGGGAGGCTGAGGCAGGAGGATCGTTATGAGTTCGAGACCAGCCTGGGCTACAAAAGTGAGCTCAAAGCCAGCCTGAACTGCACAGTGAGACCCTGTCTCAAAAAGCAAAAAAAAAAAAAAATAAAAAATAAATAAAATTTATGGAGGCCTTACATAGTAGGCTGAGTTAGCAGTTAAGAGGCTAGTGTACTAATATAGTAGCCCTAGAGTGAGGATACACACACATAAAATGCATGTATATGTACATAGATGGATAAGTACATGTTTAAAATATACTAAAGAAGAGCTCTCTGAAGTGGTTGCCCTTGGCTCCCTTCTATTTTAGTGGCGGTCAGTGAGGTGTGGCTACCTGAAGTAAGCTCAGCCTGTCCACCCCCTCTTTCAGGTCAGGATTAGCCAGAAAGCCCAAAAAGGCCTTTCCCCGTTTACAGACCTCTTTTCCCTGCCAGAGAAGTTTATCTTTTGCTTAAACAATGATGACTTATCTGTGATGCATTGAGGGCTTTGTAAAGATCTAAATGATCCTTGTGACTATTTCACAAAATGCTCAAACTAGCTATAGACATTTTGTTTCGATTGTTAAAACACAAAATGAAATCTTAACCCAAAATATGAGATACAGCAACTATTAACACATTACTAGAAAAATCAATAAACGTTTATATCCAAAAAACTAAAATGTCAAGCATAAAGTGGTAGCTAACTTAGTGATGCTGTAAATGATGGAGTGAAGAGGAAACAATTAGAGACATCTTTATACTGTTCAACATAGTATTTCTGCCTTTAGAATCAATCTTAATTTGCACAATATTTTTTTTTGGAATATTTCATTTTCTAATGCTTCACTTTTAATTTTCATAATCTTGAGAAATTGTAAATTAAGATAGAATTTTAACAAATAAAAGTTGCTAAAAATCCAATAAGCTTTTTTTCCTAAAAGTGGACAAAAGTTGCATATTTAGCTATTTCAATTTCTAGATCTTCTCTTTCTAACAAAAGAGTATTTCAAGTAATGACCTATTTTTCCTCCTTTATTACACTAAGCTAAAAGTCACCTAAAAATGTAGGGATAATACACAAAAAGGATTCAGAATAACAAACTGGAGGCTGTATTTTTATATTATTTGAACAGTGGGTATTTCATCTTCTCAGATGCTTCATTTCATTATGAAGTCATACCATTCATTCATCCCACCAAATCTGACCTCCGGTATAGTTTATTTACACACAAAGAATAAGCAACCTGAGAATTTTTAAAAGTCATCTTCCTTCTTCATGAAGAAGAAAGGAAAGAGTCCTTTGAAGTCAGAGATTAGATTATTTTTATCCTCTATTATCGATAATTGAGAGGAATGTTCACTAGTAGAAGAACAAAACAGATTAAAATCTATAATGGAAATTCTAATTCCCTTTTAGAATAATTACACTCAACCAAGGCAAATCCTCTCCTCCACCACTATGTAAGCCTTCACATGCCATCTCCATGTAATTGAAACTGCTGCAGAAAAAAGTATCAAGCTAAATGTAGGCTTGTGATCAGTTCCAAATCTGAGTTCAAACACAATATGTGAGCACAAAGTACAAGGCTGATTGATGGCAGGTTACTACACGATTGGTTACATGCTTTAAGTCATATGGTGTCAAGCAAATGGATTTACTTAAAAGGAATTGTTTATCATACAGTAGGAGCATTCTAGGAAGGAAGGGAAAGTGTGTGAGTGGAGTAAGAAGAGTCAAATGGGTCTCTGACTGGGCCAGCCTGTCCCACACATGAAGTCCTTGAAGAAAGTTGGAAACTATATGTTTTTCTAACTAAGGAAAAACACAAGCTGGACACAGTCAAGTTGGCCCAGTGCATTATCAAAGAGAAGCAGCTGGATGCAGACAGTCCAAGCTGACTGAACTCAGCAGGCTAGCTAGGTGATGAGCAGCAGGCACATAATCATAGGCTGTTAACTGACTTTTAACTTTTACTCTAAAATATCTGTAAGTGTGCTAATTTTCCTGTGTCCTTACAAGATGAAGTACTGTGGGATTTTGTGTCCCTCTCCTGACACTTAGCCCACAAGCCACGTAGTATAATTAACTCTAACCATCCCAAAACTATAAGGCATGGGGCCAGGACAGTCCAAGGCTCCAGAATGCTAATGACACTGCACTTGCAATGGAAATTGGTGAGAAGAGGAAAAATCTAAATATTCTGCAGCGGGATACTAGCAACAAGATAATATAATATAATTTGGCAAGGTCATTTTGTTATGATTTGATAGATTGGATATAGATTTGGTGGGAGCAGGTGAGATGACTGAGATAGGATGGGAAATCTAAGAAGTAAAATCGAGGATTTCTAGGTTACTGGCCTGACACTAACTGTATCATAAAATGAAGTTAGGAAAGATGGGGGAACATACTACCAAATCAAGTGATAGGCTGAAAAAAGACCTCTTGGATATCTGCCTCCAAATCCCAGAAATTGTTGTGAACAATCTCCATACATAGAAAAAAGAATTTTGCATACATGATTTGGGACAATCTTCCTGAGTTATATGGGTAGGCCCAATATAATAGCACGGCTTCTTATAAGACAAAGGCAGTGGGCTCAGCATAAGATGCACAAGAGACAACACAAAGGACAGAAGCATAGTGAAGATGTTTGATTTAGAAGATAAAGCAGGATTAGGTCTGGGGAGATAGCTCAGAGGAATAAGTGCTTGCCTGGCAAGCACAAGGGCCTCAGTTTGATCCCTGGTATCTCTCTCTCTCTCTCACACACACACACACACACACACACACACAAACACAGAGAGAGAGAGAGAGAGAGAGAGAGAGAGAGAGACAGACAGACAGACAGACAGACAGAGAGAAGATAGAGCGATAAAGCAGGATCAAGAGCCAAGGAATACAGCTAACTTCTAGAAGATAAGGGCAAAGACACAGATTTTCCCCAAGAGACCTACAAATGTACTGTAACCCTGACAATAGTTCATTTAGCCTTATGAAACTGCACATTTCTGACCTGCAGAATTCTAAGAACACACTCCAAGGTTAAGACACTAAATTTGGGTTTTTACTATAAAACATTTTAGCTGGATACTGTGGTCCCAACACTAAGAAAGACTGCAGCAGGAGCATCTCAAGTTTGAGTCCTATCTGGACAACTTGCTCAACCCTTGTCTCAAAATAAAAATAAAAAATAAAAAGGGCTGGGGATGCTGCTCTGTGGAAAGAAACTCTAGGCTCAATTCCTAATACAGAGGGAAAAAAGTATCTTTTTCCTGAATTCTGTGCATTATTTTAAAAATTATCCTTATTAAATGAAAATCAAAACATCACAGAAATACCTAATGTAGAAAGTTTAAAAATCACCCACATAGCAGTGTTTCTTCACTGTCATCTCAATATTCATTCCTCATGCTTAAGGACTTGATCAATCTACCATGAAACTTAAATACTGCTTATTTTTTTTAAGTAGGCTCTCATTTTAAAACTGGTTTATGATAACAGAAAGCTGTGATTCTATCAACTGCAAAGCTTCAGAGTTAATTTTATTAAACATTCTATACTGTATTGACACTAGATAAAAAGAAAGGATAACAGTTGGTTGATCAAAGAAGTTTTGTGTCAGTGAATTTTAAATAATGAAAACATCTTGGCCTTAAATTTAAATCACTGGAGCATCTTCAAAGACAAGTATTTGGGTTTTAGGAGAAATCTATCCCCTTAGGATTTCAATGAAGCTATTATTTTGAATTCAGAAGCAGAGGGTAACATGAAAGACCTCTAGGACAGTACTCCAAAAAAGGGGGGTGCACTGTGATTCACTTTCATTTTTTCTAGAAATTGCTTCTTTAATATCATACAAGAAAAAAAAAGGTATTAGCTAATTTAAAGAATCCCTGCCCAATAGACAACGGCTTCTGAAATGGGTAGATATAAAACTTCAATAACAGATTACAGAGAAAATAAAACTAAACCAATGCCAACTTTTCTTTAGGGACCAGTGGCTATTATCTGAGTGAAGCCCTTCAAAGCAGGACCAGTCTATGGAGTAATAAGATGGACACATGCTGCCTCATGCTTTGAGTCATATATAATCAGCTTCATTCAACCAAATACTTGCTTATCAAGTATCTAAGTCCCTGCTAGCTAGAAATAGCTACCACATGGTATTACAAAATACCATATGCTCCAGAAAAAAAATTCTTGGAAATACTTTGTCATGAAAGTAAGTTCATTTCTGTACCTCAAAAGAAATTACCAACAGAGTGAAAAGACAACCCACAAATTTCAAAAAGATTTTAACCAATAAGTATTAAGACAAAGGACTTCTATCTAGAATTTATAAAGAACTAAAAAACATTAAGGTCCCAAAATTCAAAGACTCAACTCAGAAATGGGCATCTGAGATGAACACACACTTCTCAGAGAAAGAAATTCAACAAGCCTATAAATTCACACTCCACATCACTAGCCATTTGTGAAATGCAAATCAAAACAACACTTAGATACCATCTCATCCCAGAAAGATTGTTACCATAAAGAAATCAACCAACAACAAATGTTGGAGAGGCTGTAGGGAAAAAGGAATACTTCTCCACTGCTGGTGGGAATGCAGACTGGTGCAACCGATATGGAAAGCAATGTGGAGATTCCTTAAAAAACTAGAACTGGAAATCCTATTCAATCCAGCTATCCCCCTACTGGGAATTTTCCCAGAAGAACTGAAAACATCATATAATAGTGACATCTGTGCACCTATGTTCTCCAATTTGTAATAGCCAAATCTTGGAAACAACCAAAATGCTCATCATCTGAAGAATGGTTGACAAAGATGTGGCATTTTCATACAATGAATATTCCATTACTCAGCTATGAAGAATGATAAACTAGAAGAGTTCATATACAAGTGGATGCATCTTCAACATATACTCGTAAGTTAAACAAACCAGACCTACAAATGCAAAATATTGTATAGTCTCCCTAGTATAAGAACTTAAAAGAAGAAAAATAAATAAATAAATATTGGAGGGGCACCAGGAATCAAGCTCAGGACCTTGCATTTTCTGCATCCTCAAATCCTATAGGTTCTTTTTTTAGAAGAGTGACTTAAATACAAAATGCATTTTGAAGAGTTAAAAAAATTAAGATTTATTGAAAATGTTAATGTTTAATTATTTGATCAATCTGACATACCCATATCTATAATCTAAACAGATTTGATGATGAAAATATGTAATACAACCACTGTTAAATTTTTGTTCTTGTTCTGAAATTCTTTACTATATGTACTCTTGCTAGTTACTGTTTTTCTACCTTTGTTTCTGCTATTTTTACTCTTTAAAATAAAATTTAAAAAAAGAAAAGAAAGTAAATTCACCATAACAGGAAAGATCTACAAATAACTGGAAAAATAAAGGGGGGGAGGACTAAAAGATGCTCCATCTTATTAAGAACTATGAACTGTAAAAGAAAGATACTATCTATATAAATACTAATGAAAAATGTTTATGTGGAGAATGGCATAACCACACTCTGCATGTGTGTGTGTGTGGGGGGGTACTGGGGATTGAACTCAGGACCCTGAACTTGCCAGACAAGCACTTATTCTACTGAGCTATCTCCCTGGCCCCAAAACTTGAGAAGGATTTTTTTTCTTCCACTGGATCAGGCTGCCTTAAGGGCAGGTCTCATGCTCCATGTCACTCTTTGTGCTTTGAAAAAACAAAAACAAAAACAAAAAACCTCTTCAATAGTTATACAAGGAATGGATTAGAGAAACAATAGGAACAAATAAAGTGGAGAGAAGAAGACAGAGGCATAAGCTACATAAGAAAGAGGTTCAATATAATCTGATAATTGATCACGGTGAGGAAAAGAAATTAACTACTTCAAAGAGGTTTTCAGTTTGGGCAATTCAGTGTCATTCAGTGAGATACAGAAGGTTAGAGGAGAAATAGTTTAAAAGTGAGAAAAAAAATACAAGCTGTGGGGCCAGGGAGATAGCTCTTCGGCACAAGTGCCTGCCTGGCAAGTGCAAGGTCATGAGTTTGAACCCTGGTCCCTGGGGGGTGGGGAACAAGCTGTCTCAGTTACTTTTCTCTGGTTGTTGTGACAAATACCCAACACCAAAAATTAAGAAACAAA
>PVJA010048274.1:0-14282 GCA_004027025.1 Myocastor coypus | reverse complement strand
GAGGAGGAGGAGGAGGAGGAGGAGGAGGAGGAGGAGGAGGAGGTGAATGTCTGCCAATGGGAGTTCGCCGCGCGCAATAAGGTGGGAGTAATGCTTACAATAGCAGAGACGTAGGGACTGAGGTAATCACACATCAGCAGTTCCCAAGGGCGCGCCCACGTAAGCACACTTATATGTAGAGAGGTGTGTGGTGTGAGTGCCAGTGCCACCATGGGTGTGTAGGGAGGGGTTGGGGAGGGGTTTAGGAAACCAGGAGCCCTAACTGCACCACCTCTGCCCGCCACAGTCATCTTTCACTTGAGTGCACAGGGAAGGGGGCAGCAGAGGAGAGGATGGCACTGTTCACAGCAAGAGTCCTGGTGGTACACACAAGGCTAGTGGGTGTGGAGGATCTGAGGACACCTGGGCTGCAGGTACACAGAGCCACCACCCTCACCCAAGCTCTTGTCTTTCTCTGTAGCTGCTGGTGACCTGCTTTGGATTTTCAACACTTGGCTTTCTATGGTAAGAATGCTCTGCATTCCCTTTAATCCATCATTCTTTCATTTAGGAAATGGTTCACAGGTTCCTGCTCTATGTGGGCATTGTTCAAACAGTAGTGAACAACATAGGAGACACGCTGAGCTCTAGTGAGCTTGTGTTCTAGAGAAGACACAGGTGAATGTGAAGATCATACAGCAGGTGATACATGCCATGGAGAAAAGCCAAGACAGGAGGGAGTGCAGAGAGGTAATGCGGGTGACGGGAGTGAGACACTTGGTGGTACAACATCCAAGTAGCCAAAAGGTTCCCTCACCTCTCTCTCTACAAAGACCTCAGTGTGCCTGGGACTAAGTGAAGGGAAAAGAGCTTCATGGAAGATGTTCGGGAGCTGTGGTTGTGTGGGGTGAGGGCTGAGATGGTGTGTGCATACGTGAGGCATGTAGCTATACCCATACCTGTGGGTACTGTAGGGAGAGGGCTGAGCAGAGGCATGACATGGCGAGTGCTGGAGGCCAACATATCCAGCTGGGCTTTAAAGCCACAAGGCTTAAAGTGGCTGTCTCAAGTACCCATACACTCCAGTCATACTCATAGAATGTGGAACCCACTTTACATTGTACACACAAAATCATCACATGGTACTTCAAATGTACAGTGTTTATTTGTCAGGCATATCAGCCAAATCGTGAGGACTGACCTTAATCTCAAAATCCTCCTGCCTTAGCCTCTTGAATGCTAAGATTATAGGTATGTGCCATGCCACTCAGCTCAAAATTTCTCACATTACTCGGTGTGTGGAAGACCCCACATCTGGCCTCATTTTCATTTTTCCATCCTTACATTAAATAGGACCCTCAATGTGGGATTGTAGATTTCTGCTGAGACATTCTAATCACTTGGTATTTTCCCATGGATACTGGGTTAAGACATTTAGAACAGCTCAGGAGGGCCTAAATGAGGATAGTAGTCTACTTCTCAGTCACAACCCAGGAAATAATTCCTCCTATCTTTTGAATTCAGAAATTTCTGTGCTTTTGAGAGATGGGTTCTGAAATGGGCAAGTGGCTGAAACCATCTTATGGTCACTTCCTATGTTTAAGCTTGAGAGTCAGGATCTTGGACCTTTTCTCAGCTTTGCAGTGCGTTGAGTGTGTGACAGGAAAGCTGGTTTCACTCTGGTCCTCAGTGGACTTTGTCCAGATGACTGTGGGTTTTCTTTATTGGCTGAAATAAGATAAAAACATTCAGAGACAACTTATTATACAAGGGTAGTAAAGAAGTCCAAGCTTAGCTTAGCATTAGTAAGTTATATTCTCATAGGCTGTTAGCTGTCTTTCACTTCCTTTGCAAGGGTTGTGCTTTCAGATCTCCTTACTGACACTCAGGATATGGAGGATTCTGCCAAGATCTACCTTGCAGAAGTTTCCACACATGGCTGACAGGGTGAGGACAGTTGGGATCTCTGCTCACATCCTCCTGGCAGAAGGCTCTACCCACGTCTGAATGGTCAGCCCTGGGGATCTCAGCTCATGCCCACTCTGCACATGGTTCTCCACATACCTTAGGTAGCTGGGAGTGGGTGGAGCTCTGCTCACTTCCGTGGTGTAGGGGATCCACATCCATGTGACAAAGGGCAGGACCTCTGCTCATATCCGTTGTAGAAGGCTCTGTAGACACAACTGATATGAGGACATGGTGGAGTCTAGCAAAATCCCATATAGAGCTCTGAATACATGAGATGGTTAAAGTCAGTAAGTGGAGGTTTATGCTCATATCTATGTGTAGAGGGCTCCACACATGCTTGTGATGGTCAAGACATGGGGAACTCACATCCATGTTTTAGACAAGTCAAGGCATACCTTAGATGGCCAGAAATGTGTGTTGAGGGCCCTGTGTTCACAATGACCCTATAGAAGGCTGCACATTCTTTTCAATAATGAAGACATGGTGTTCTATTCACATCCATATCATAGAGACACCTACACACGCATTAGGTGATCAGACATAGTAGCTCTGAGTCACCCACATAAATCAATGTGTAGAGGATTCCATACTCATGCCCAGAGACAGTCAGGAAATGGGGTGTCATGACTGCTCAGAGTTCATTGTGGGAGGTCTCCACACATACTTAAAAGTGGTCAGAATAGGAGAATGGGGGATTCTGGCTATACTAACTTTATAAAGGATTCCACACACCCAATATGGCCAAGGGATGAGGCCTCTGCCCATATCCACATTGTGGAAGGCACCACACAAAATGATGGCTGGGACTGGGCATTGTGAACATCCACATTACAGAGGGCTCCACACATACCTGAGATAGTCATGACATATGGCAGGCCTCTGCTCACATCCATGATGAAGCAGCTTCACACATAACTGATGTGGTCAGATGTCCAGGAGGGGTGCTGCTTCAGTCTGTAAAGGGGAGGATTCCACTCAGGGTAGATGCAGTGGCTGGGACTTGACTAACAGAATCATATTGTGTGTTAGGAAGCTCTATTCACAGGATCTTAGTAGTCCTCCACACATACACACATATAAGCAAGTAGGGAGTAGGGTGGTTTTTTCACATCTACATTGTGGACAGATCCACGTATAGCCTGTGATGGCCAAGACATGGGAGGCTCCCTGCATGTCCAGGTCAGGTGGGTGTTTGGCCAAGCTACAGAAGGCTAAGGACACTTGGACACTTACATATGGGAGGGTGAGTGTCTCCTTATACCCACATTGTATAGTACTCTACCCACACCTGAGGAGGTCAGGATGTGGAGGAGACTGTACTCATCTCCACACTGTATAGGGATTCTCATACCATGGAGATGATCGTGACATTAAGGGAACTGTTCAGTTCATGACAGCATTAAAGAGCACCAGGTATCCAACATGGTCAGAATATCAGGTCAGTGCTCAGTTCCTTATCTTAGGGAGTCTTCAGAACCTGCTGAGGTGGTCAGGAAACCAGCCTCTGAGACCCTCCTCCTTATGAGAGGGCTCCAAAGATCTCAGATAGGCTGGTTATAGTGGGTGTGTTCACACCTAGGGCTCCACACACAGAATAGGGGCATATAGGACTGGGGATATAGCCCCTGCCTGGCAAGTACCAGATCCTGAGTTTGATTCCCAATGCCAAAACAAAACAAAAAAAGGTAAGGACATGTAGATGCTCTGCTCATGGCCCCACCCTTACCTGGGGTATCGGGGCACTGGCAGCATACTTTACACCCTGTATTCTCTAGGACGTCACACATACCCGAGATGTTAGCATTTGTGTTGGTGTTGCTGATTACATAGCCCTGTAGAGGGTTTGATACATAACTGAGTTCAGAAGGACTTGGGCTGCCCCGTTCACATTCACAGATGAGGGCTCCATGAGTGTTGTGGGGGCTTTCTATAGATCCCTGCCTATATCAGGAAAAGATGGGTCTCCACTCACACACACATTATAGTGGGACACAAGGGGCACTGGGGAATGCTCAGCTGCATCAGCTGATAAGAGACAATGCTCACATTACAACCTACAGAATGCCACTCCCACCTTGGACATTCTGGCCACACATACATTTTGACCAGGTGTCCTCATACACATGAAGACCTCAGGTCCTGGGGTTTTTGCTCACAGTGTGGTTCTACAGGGCCCACACAGTAGGCCTCAGTTGGGCAGGACAGACAGTGCCTTGCTCACGAACATATTCCAGAGGTGGTGAAGACATGCCTTAGCACTAAATATCAGAGTGGTCAGTAGTACATGGATTGATGCTACTCACATGGTTGTTTCAGGAGTCTCTATAGGTGGCTTCAGTGGTCCTGTTGTGCAAACCCCAGGCCACATCCTCTTTGTGGCCCCAGGCTACACACATGGGCCTATATACAGAGAAAGAGGTCTACTTAAATCAGGTTGTAGATGATTCTGCATATAATGAAGGCCTGTGGGACTTGCAGGCTCTGTTCACATCCTGCTGCATGTGCCTGAGATTATAATCACACAGGAGGATGCTGCTTACCTCTAAGTTTGTGCAGGGTTTTACAGATATCTGAGATGGTGAGTGTGTGTTTATGTGTGTGTGTGAGAAAGGGAGGGAGGGAGGGAAGAAAGGAGAGGAGAGAGAGACAGAGATAGAGAGCATGCACAGGCCGAGAGTACTTTGGTGTGGGAGTGTAGGGGATATAAGGGCTGTTCTGCACATACTCACCTAACAGGTGGTTCTATACATGCCTGAGAGTCAGGAAATCAGCCGCTCTGTTCCTATCTTCATTATAGAGGCCTCCACTAACACATGTAAACATTCACCACAGGCACATGGCTCTGGTCACAACCATGTCACAGAGGGTTTACAGACTTCTGAGGTGGTCAGAAGTAGGTGGGGCTCCTGTCCTGTTCAAGTGGAACTATGCTCCACAGGTGACAGATGGAACTGCCTTTGAGTTCATGTTGCTCAGGTTCACAAGTGCCTGAGTTTTTCAGGACCTGTGAGGTTTGCCCTGCTCACAGGCCCACTGCACAAGCTCCACATAGGCTTCTAAACTCCAGTCATGTTATAGGTGGGGGGCTCTGTCCACATTCATGGAGTAGATGACAGCATTTCCGCATGGAGTGAACTTGGGCTGCTCTGGCCAATGTAGGTGGGACATAGTTCAACACAGAAGCACGATAGAGCAGGGACATGGAAGGGCTGGTTTCCAAACTGAGATTTCAGAAACATCTAAGGTCATGAGGATGTGGTAGGGCTTTTTTCCCACCACATGGTCAAGGTGTCCATAGGTGTTAAGAGTTTAAAGGTGGTGGCCTGGCCGGGCGTGGTGGCGCACGCCTGTAATCCCAGCACTCGGGAGGCTGAGGCAGGAGGATCGGTGCGAGTTCGAGACCAGCCTGGGCTACAAAAGTGAGCTCAAGGCCAGCCTGAGCTGCATAGTGAGACCCTGTCTCAAAAAGACAAAAAAAAAAAAAAAAAAAGGTGGTGGCCTGTGCTTCCACTGACCTTGGAGAGGGCTCACAATCCCAGGAGAAGTTGGACAAGGAAGTGCATTCATATTCCCATTCTCTAAGGCTCTTTTCTTGCAGAAGTGATTTGGCTCCTCACACAGTTGAGGGCACTGCCCATATACGGTAAGGGCAGGGCTCCATACATGCCACCTGTGTTCAAGGTGAGAGTTGGGCCACTATGCCTGTGGCCTAGGGGTTCCAAGTGGGCTGCTCTGTCGTCCATGGTGCATGTTGAAAAGGGTTATGAACGCACAAGATGAGCACAACTTTGAGAGGGCTCTGCTCCCTACTGTGCCATAGCAGGTTGGGCCCTTGCCAAGAGGCTCCACAAACAATGGGCCTCTTTCCCATGGACCTTGCATAGGGCTCCGTGCATGATGCAGATGTCCAGGATATGTGGTCCTCTCTTACCTTCTCACTATAGTGGAACTCTACATCCCTGGGGCTGTCAGTGAGTGGAAAGGCTGGCTCCCCAATCATGGTGTACAGGGCTCTACCAATGCCCGAGGTCTTCAGGTCATGGAGGAAGCTCTGCTCAATGTCACATCACACTGGGCACCTCACGTGCCCAAGCTGTTGAGGACAGTGAGAGGCTCTGCTCACACTCTCATTCTAAGGGCCTTTTCTATGCCTGAGATGCTTATGATAAGGTAGGGCTCTGTGGATGGCTCAGGACATGGGTGGGAAAAGAGGGGTTCTGCTTACAATCATGGGGTACAGGGCTCATTGGAGTTCAGGCCACAGGGAGCTCTGTTTATAGTCACATAGTAAAAGGTTCAGCATAGGCCTGAGGCTGGCAGGACAGGGGTTTGGATTTCTGTTCACTTACGTATCTTATAGGGACACATGCTGTCGGCATGGGGAGGACAGGTAGGATGGCTGTGCTTCTGTGTTCTTTTTCAGAGGCCCACTTATAAGAGCTGTGGTCAGGACATGGGGCCTTGACTCACAGCTTCCTTCTAGAGGGCCACACATGTTCAGATCATATGTGGGATATAACATATTTTGTTGTCACCCACACTGCTGAGGAATCTACTTACCAAATTTTGTCCAAACAGGGAAGCAGCGTTCCCATTCATGTTGAAAACCTACCTGTCTGCAACAAGTCGAGAAGTTGAAGATATAAAACTCATGGCTCAGATTCTCCTTGTCACAGCAGGCTCCAAGCCCCTGAGAGGGTCAGCAGATAGGTGGGCTGCTCATATCTGCTTGGATCAAGGTTCTACATGTGCACGCGATTATCAGAGCAAGAGACTCTGCATGCACTGTGGTTGTAGAGGGCTCCACACAGGCCTGCGGTTGTCAGGACACAGTGTTCTCTGTTGATGTTCCAGATACACAGGTTTCCAGCCAGCACGGAGCTTCCTAGCATATGAAGTGACTCCATTTTTGTAGCAGTTGAGGAGAGCTGCATGCTGGTGAGAACTGATGACCGCATGTTGGGTGGTGCTGGTCACACTCATGTGCTAGAGGTTTTCCACAGGCTTGCTTTGGCCTGGAAATGGTTTGTGTCTTGTGGCTCCATGCATGATAGCTATGCATATGGCATGTCTGGGCTCTGATTTAGTTGATTTTGTTAAAGGCATAGTCAGGAAATAGAGTGTCTCTATGCACTTCACATTCTCTAGGGCTCTACCAGTACCTGAGGTCGTCAAGATGTGGTGAATGCCCCTGTTTTCATCTGTGGTGTGCAGTGCTACACATATTGCTGGGATGGTCAAGAGGAATGTGTATGTTTACAACCCTGTGGAAGACTCCATGCTATGGAGGTAGGTAGCTCGATTGACCATGACATCACACGAGTCTGCTGACTTGTCTGAACAGGCGGAGAATGGTGGGTTTTGAGGTCAACATCACAATATACAAGGTTCTCTACATAGCACGGGAGGGTGACAGGTCTGGGGGATGCAGGCAACCCTGCTCACATAATATCAGGAACATCTTGTACAAGCAGGTAGGGAAGTAAAGGGGCTCACAGGGGACACCTACATTGTATAGGGATCATGATATTAGAAGTAGGTACAGTACAGGGGACTGGTGATCATGTCCATGTTCTGCAGGACTCTGTTCAGGCTCATGACGCTCTGTTCTGAAGAGATCACCTGGCATGCACATTTGGCAGGATTCCACGCTCCTGAGATGGAGTGGAGATCTGGCCATATGGGCACTGCAGAAGCTTCATAAATCCCTGTTTTGGTGGGGACAGCATAAGGAACCATACTCATCAATGTTATAATGTGGGCCACTAAGGCCACAGATGACAAGCCCGAGATGCCCTGGGCATAGATGACATCCTTGTCACTGGGAGCTGCACACGTGCCTGCATTCATCCCCTTTGGGGGACCCCACTTACATCCTACAGAGCATCACTCCTATCCTGGACAGTCATGTCATCCAGGGAGATTTTCACCTACATTTAACCAGGTGTCCTTACAAACCTAAGGTGGTGAGGTCCTGCCTTCTGCTCACAGCCTGGTTTTACAGGATCCCACACTTACCTTAGTTGGGCAGAACATGTGCTGCTTAAGTGCATATTCCAGAGATGGTGAGGACGTGCCTTACAGCCACATAGCAGAGGTGATCAGGACATGTGTTGGTGCTTTTGGTATGGTATTTTTTATACCCATATTCTCTTTCTTTCTTTCTTTCTTTCTTTCTTTCTTTCTTTCTTTCTTTCTTTTTAAATTTTTATTATTATACCTGGCTCAGCCTGCCCTGAGGTGGGGCTGGCACAGCATGTGGTGCTGGGGATTGAACTGTGGTCCTTGCAGTTGCCTAAGCTTTCCTAAGCAGGTGCTTTAGACTGCTGAACCATCTCACTGGCCCCTATTTCTTGTCTTTTTCAGGAAGGATCTTGCTATTTAGCTCAGGCTGGCCTGAGCTTACTTTGTAGCCCAGGCTGATTACAAACTTCCAAGGATTCTCCTGCCTCAGCTTGGCCAGTGCAGGGATTGCAGGCATGCACCACCATGCCCAGTTATGTGTTCCTTTTAGCATTTTCTACACGTGGCTTCAGTGGTCATGTTGTGTAAGCTCCAGGACATTTTGTTTTGTTTTGTTTTGTTTTGTCTTTTTTGAGACAGGGTCTCGCTATGAAGTTCAGGCTGGTCTTGAGCTCATTTTTATAGCCCAAGCTGGTCTTGAACTCGCACCAATCCTCCTCTCGCACCGATCCTCCTGCCTCAGCCTCCCAAGTGCTGGGATTACAGGCATGCGCCACCACGCCCGGCCCACTCCAGGACATTTTCATTTTAACCAAGAACTATGCACATGGAAGAAGTTCAGCAGAAATGTGTTCTACTCACATGTTGGAGGAGATTCTGTGCACAGTGAAGGACTGCCAGGCAGGCAGGCTCTGCTCACATCCTGCCACATGTCCATGAGGTTGTCAGCAAACAGGATGCTGCTGCTTACCTCCTTGTGTACAGGGCTGCAGAGGTGCCTGAGATGGTGTGTGTGTGTGTGTGTCTTAGAGAGAGAGAGTGTATTTGTTTTTTTTTTTTTTTTTGTCTTTTTGAGACAGGGTCTCACTATGCAGTTGAGGCTGGTCCTGAGCTCATTTTGTAGCCCAGGTTGGTCTCGAACTCGCACCCATCCTCCTGCCTCAGCCTCCCGAGTGCTGGGATTACAGGCGTGCGCCACCACGCCCGGCGAGAGTGTATTTGTTGATGTATATACAAGTCAGTGTGTGCTGGGATACAGAGGATATAAGGGCTGTTCTACACATACCTTACAGATGTTTCTACACATGCCTGAGGAATTCAGGATATTGGTGACTGTATTCCTGTCCTCATAGTAGAGGCCTCCATACACATATATGGACATTGCCATGGCACATGGCTCTAGTCACTACCATGTCACACACTTCTGAGGTGGTCAGAAGTAGGTGGGGCTCCTACCCTGCCCAGCTGGGGATGTGCTCCACAGTTGACAGAGATGGAACTGCCATGCTTATGCTTTCCTATTGCACGAGGAACACGCATATCCAGCTTGGCAGGACTTCCAGAGGTCCTCTTTGCTTCCATGTTGCTCAGCTGTTCACAAATTCCTGAGATTGTCAGACCCATGCAGTTGGCCCTGCTCACAGGTCCAATGCACAGGCTCCATATGGGCTTCCAACATCCAGTAATGTTGTATGTGAAGGTCCCTGTCCACTTTCACATAGTAGATGCTCAACAGCAACCCTGTGTACTGTGGACAAGGTTTTCTCTGGTGACATGCAGGTGGGAGATGGCCGGACACAAAGGCATGATGCAGTGGGATATGGAGAGGGGCAGTTCCTAAGTCATTTTACAGAGAGCTCACAAACATCTGGGCCATGAGCATGTGGTGGGGCATCTTTCCCACCACATGGTCAAAGTGTCCATAGGTGTAAGAGTTTGAAGGTGGTGGTCTGTGCTGCCACTGACCTTGGAGAGGGCTCACAATTCCAGGAGAAGTTGGACAAGGGAAATACGTTCACGTTCTCATTCTCTGAGGCTCTTTTCTTAGAGAGGTGATTTGGCTCCTCACACAATTGAGGGTAGCTAGACAGGAGAGGGCACTGCCCATATACGGTAAGGGCAGGGCTCCATACATGCCACCTGTGTTCAAGGTGAGAGTTGGGCCACTATGCCTGTGGCCTAGGGGTTCCAAGTGGGCTGCTCTGTTGTCCATGGTGCATGTTGAAAAGGGTTATGAATGCACGAGATGAGCACAACTCTGAGAGGGCTCTGCTCCCCTCTGTGCCATAGTAGGTTGGGCCCTTGCCAAGAAGCTCCACAAACAATGGGCCTCTTTCCCATGGACCTTGCATAGGGCTCCGTGCATGATGCAGATGTCCAGGATATGTGGTCCTCTCTTATCTTCTCACTATAGTGGAACTCTACATCCCTGGGGCTGTCAGTGAGTGGAAAGGCTGGCTCCTTATTCATGTTATCCAGGGCTCCACCAATGTCTGACTGAGATCAGGTCACGGAGGCAGCTCTGCCCACTGTCACATCACGCAGGACACCTCATATGCCTGAGCTATTGAGGACAGCGAGAGGGTCTGCTCACACTCTCTTTCTTCTTCTTCTTTTTTTTTTTTTCTTGTTTTGGAACTTTTGTTTGTTTATTTATTTATTTTTTTTTTTTTTTTTTTTTTTTTTTTTTTTTTTTTTTTTTTTTTTTTTTTTTTTTTTTTTTTTTTTTTTTTTTTTTTTTTTTTTTTTTATTTTTTTTTTTTTTTTTTTTTTTTTTTTTTTTTTTTTTTTATTTTTATTTTTTATTTTTTTTTGTCTTTTTGAGACAGGGTCTCGCTATGCAGTTGAGGCTGGTCCTGAGCTCACTTTTGTAGCCCAGGCTGGTCTCGAACTCGCACCAATCCTCCTGCCTCAGCCTCCCGAGTGCTGGGATTACAGGCGTGAGCCACCACGCCCGGCTTGTTTATTTATTTATTGTTATGGCCGGCTCAGCCTGCCCTGAGGGCAGGGCTGGCACAGCATGTGGTGCCAGGGATCAAACCGCGGTCCCTGCAGCTGCCCAAGCTTTCCTAAGCAGGTGCTTTAGACCACTGAGCCATCCTTCTGGGCCCTCACACTCTCTTTCTAAGGGCCTTTTCTACACCTGAGATGCTTATGATAGGGTAGGGCTCCATGGGTGGCTCAGGTAGTCAGGACACGGTTAGCAAGATGGAGACCTTGTTTACACTCATGAGGTAAAGGGCTCCATGTACTCCTTGGGTTCAGGACACAGGGAGCTCTGTGTATAGCCATTGGTACAAAGTTCAACAGAGGCCTGAGGTCACCAGGAATTGGGGTTGGGTTCCTGTCCACATGTGTATTTTGTAGGAACCCACCCTATAGGCAGGGTGAGAACAGGGAATGGCTGTGCCTCTATGTTCTCTTCACTAAGGCCCATGTACAAGCAATGAGGTCAGCGCAGGGGTCCCTGACTCATAGTTTCCTTCCAAAGGGCCACACACATTCAGACATGGATGGGATGTTGGATGTTCTGCTGTTAACCCACACTGTGGTGGAATCCACTCATCTAATTTTGTCCAGAATGAGGCAGTGCTCCTATTCTTGTTACAGAGCTACTTGTCTGCCACCATTTGAGAGACTGCAGACATAGAAAGCTTGGCTCACATACCCTTTGTTACAGAAGGCACCAAATACCTGAGAGGGCTCCATAAATATATGTGCTGCTCACGTTCAGTTGAACCAGGGTTCTAAGTATGCCTGTGGTAATCGGGGCACGAGACTCTGTTCACATTCTGGTTGTAGAGGGCTCCACACAGGCCTCGCTTGTCAGGTCATGGTGTAGCTCTGCTAATGCTCCAGTTGAGGAGAGCTGCATGGTGGTGACAGAGGATGACCACACACTGGGTGGTACTGGTCACGCATATGTGCTAAAGGTTTTCCTCAGGCTTCCATTGGTTTCACATGTTGTGTCTCTTGTATTGTCCTCTTTATACTGGGCTGCATGCATGAAGGCGATGTATAAGACACGTCCAAACTGGTTAGGAAATGGAGTGTCTTTATACATTTTCATACTCACTAGGGCCCCACCAGTGCCTGAGGTCGTCAAGACGTGGTGGTGGCCCATGCTCCCATCTGTGGTGTGCAGTGCTACACACACTGCTGGGAACATCAGAAGAGGAGTGTGTATGCTCACAACCCTGTGGCAGACTCCACTCCATGGGGCAGGTGGCTGGATCGACAGTGACATCACACAAGTCCTCAGACATGCCTGAGCAGGTGGGACATGGGGGTGATGAGGGCAAGCTTACAATGTACAAGGTTCTTCACACAGCTCAGCAAGGGTGACAGGTCCAGGGGATGCAGGCAGCCCTGCTCACATTTATAATATCAAGGGTACCATGTACACCCAGGCAGGGAAGTCATGGGGCCTTCAGGGGAGAACCACACTCTAAAGGGATCATAACAACATTAGAAATAGGTACAGTACAGGGGCAATAGTGTTCATGTCCATGTCCTGAAGACCCAGCATGCTCTGTATCTGAGGGTATCACCTGACATGCACACTGAGCAGGATTCTACACTCTTGAGATGGTGCATATGGGATAAGGATCTGGCCATGTAGGTGTTTTGGCAGCCTCCTTTGAATCCTTGCCCTGATGGGATGTTGCTTCACTCGTGCAAGTTGTACCATGGGCCATTCAGGCCACAGATGGTCAGCACAGATGTCCTCCAGGGGGCTGCTCACATTCTTGTCATTCAGGTTGTACACATGCATGCATTCATCATTCTGTGAATACCCTGTTCACATGTGCATCCTACAGAGTACTACTCCTACCCAGGATAATCAGGACATCTGGGAAGATTTTGGTCACATTCAACAGGTGTCCTCACACACCTAAGGTGGTCAGTTCTTGGCTTCTTCTCACAGCCTGGCTCTACAGGGATGCACTGCTTAAGTGTATATTCCAGAGATGGTGAGGATATTCCTTAGGGCTGCAAAGTAGAGGTGATGAGTACATGTGTTGGTGCTGCTCACATGACCTTTTAAAAAATGTTTATTCATTTGTTTATTGGTTTTTATTTGTTTGTTTGTTTTGTTGTCTTTTTGAGACAGGGTCTCACTATGCAGTTCAGGTTGGCCTTGAGCTCACATTTTGTAGTCCAGGCTGGTCTTGAACTTGCACTGATTCTCCTGCCTCAGCCTCTCAAGTGCTGGAACTATAAGCATGTGCCACCATGGCCCGGCTATTTATTGTGTTTTTGACGCAGGGTGTTGCTATGCAGCTCAGACTGGCATTGAGCTCACTTTGTAGCCCAAGCTGGTCTCAAACTTGCAAAGGTTTGACTGCCTCAGACTCCCCAGTGCTGGGATCATAGGTATGTGGCACCATACTTGGCTAAGTATGGTTTCTACAGGTGGCTTCCATGGTCAGGTTATACAGACCACATCTTCCTTTTATTGGAGGACTGTGCACATGGAAGAACCTTAGGAGAAAGATGTTTTACTTACATCATGTTGTAGATGATTCTACACATACTGAAGGTCTGTGGGACATGCAGGCTCTGCTCACATCCTGACGCATATGCCTGAGGTTGTCAGCACCCAGGAGAATGCTGCTTGTACAGGGCTCACAGGTGCCAAGATGGTGAGCATGTGTGTTTGTGTCTGTGTGCGTTTTCTTGTCTATGTGTCAGTGTGTGTGTGCTGGAGTACAGAGAGTGTTAGGGCTGTTCTGCACATACTTACCTTGTAGATGGTTCTCTACGTGCCTGAATCATTCAGGATATTGGCAGCTCTGTTTCTATGCTTGGCCTTGGTTGAAGTAGGTGGGGCTCCTGTCATGTCCAGGTGGGACTGTGCTCCATGGGTGACAGAGATGGAGCTGCCTTGCTTATGTTTTCCTGTTGTAGAAGGACCACACATTTCTGCTTCACAGAACCTGCAGAGGTCCTCTTCACTTTGGTGTTGCTCAAGTGTTCACAAATATTCGTGTCTGTCTTGTTTAAGGCTCTGTACTTGGAGAGGTGATGACAAGCTGGCTGGGCTCACCCCCCACCCTCTTGCTGCCACCTTGCCTGAGGTTGCTTGGACATGAGAGGGCACTGCCCACGTGGAGATTTGTATGGGTTGTTTACATTCCTCACTCATTGCCCAAATGAGCTCTTGCAATCAGATTCCAACTTCACTATTCCCTATGAATGTGTATGATGAATGAGCATAAATCTGAGATGTATCTGTTTATGCCTCACATGCAAGGTTTACATATACATAAGTGTGTCAGGAATTGGTATGCCTATTTTTCCATCCAATTTCTTTCTTTTTTTTTTTTTTTTTTTTTTTTTTTTTTTTTTTTTTTTTTTTTTTTTTTTTT
>PVJA010048273.1:0-14274 GCA_004027025.1 Myocastor coypus | reverse complement strand
ATTCCAGCTGACTCCACGGGGCTGAGATGGCTCCAAGCAGAAAGTCAGCTCCTAGAGACCAAGTGGCCCTTTTAAGCCACAAGGACTTCTCTAGAGTCACCTTGCAAAACCAGGACTGAGATAATGATCCAGTAGACCCTTGCCCACTGTGACAAACCCATAAAAGTTGATCTTTTCCCTTTGTGAACAGGCCAGCCCGATCTTCTTCCTCTGAGTTGTGCTGCCTAAACTGAAGTCTTTCCCCACTTTCCCTTACTTTCTAACTCTGCCATGTAAATTAGACCCGTCTTCTCACTGGCGTCTCCTAAAATGTTTTGATTTTTTTTTTTTTTTCTGTGACAATAAACCAATGACCCGGTGGGCCAAGTTGAGGTTGCCATCTCTTCTTTACAGTGACCTTCTTGGATCCCACTGAATGACATCAAAACTTGGCAGATGTGGCTCAGTTACACACACACACACACACACATACACACTCACTCACACACATGTCCCAGGGCAAACCCTCTTCTTACAACTAAGAAGTTAGTCCCAGCTTTCTATGGAGGCAACAGAGCTCCAAGAGGTGAGAGTTTGAGGCGAGCGCTGCCAGGGCTGTTTCAGGGATGGCTGCTCCGCTTCCACCTCCCTCACCGCTGAGCATGAGGCAGCCTTTGAGCAGAGTGGGCTCGTGCCTGCAGGGCCCTCTCTTTCTGAGGGGCTGGTTCAGCTGTGAGGCAAGTGGGGTAAGCTCTGAGGATCTTATCTTCTTATTTTGTTTCTCTGTTCCTTCCCCTTCCCCTTCCCTCCTCACGTCTACATAGTGTGAAGGACTGAACCCAGGGACCCATGCACGCTAACTAAGCAAGTAATCTACCACTGAGCTATGCCCCAAGCCCCAAGAATGCCAGTTGGGCACACATCTAAGATGTGCATGAGCAAAGCAATGTGCCCCGAGGGACATCGCCAGGGCTTCCTTGAGGAAGGCACAGTCCCTGCCAGTCTTTGGAAAAAGGTCTCAGACATCCGCTCAGACATACCTCAGGAAGGTTGGCAGAGACACTAGGGACCAGTGGAGTGAGGGATGGAAGCGGCTGAAGATCTCCCAGCACTTGAAGAGGGCTGGGATCTGGGATGGTAGCATGAACAGGAACCTGAAAACAGCCACCAGAGTAAAAGATAAGGCTGTGACATTGGGCAAGGGGGTGATACCAAGACTGCAAGTGTGAACTGGGCTTTCTTGCCAGGGTCAGAAGGCCTAATTCCATAGTGAATGGGAAGAGGGCCCAGGCCTTAGACCAGGAAACAAAATTGTTATAGTTTCTGTTTGAGTGTCCCACCAGGCCCCATGCATTCATAGGTGGAGGACTGAATCATGCGGGCATTTATAGCTAAATGTGCTGTTAGAAGAGGGGCCCAGTGGAAGGTGGGGTGGTGTCACTGGGGGAGCGACCTGGAAGGCTGTGTCTTCCTCTGTGGCTCGTCTCTTCTTGGGCTCTGCTTCACCTGTCTCTTCTACTTCGCCTTTTCCCTTGGAGCTGGCCATCTGTGGACTAAAAGTATGAACCAAAATAGCCTCTTCTTCTTTAAGTTGTGGGTGGTGGGTGTTGTGTCTCGGAGAGAAGGTGACTCCTTCGACCCTTGTGAAAAGCAAACCTGTACTTAATGCATTTTAACTTTCACAGCAACCCTTTGTGATAAATATTATCTCTATTTTTTACTAAAGGAAAAAGGAGACTAAAGAATATGGAGATTTAGAACCTCACCCGTGGCATCTGCATTAGTCAGCTTTCTGTCACCATAATGAAGTACACTTACAAAGGGAAAAGATGGTCATTTAGCTGCTCATAGTTCCGGAAGTTCTAGTCTGAGAACAGTCACCACAATTTCTTTGGCCATCCTGCTTTTGGTCTGGTGAGGGCTCAGATGGCAGGGAGTATGGGTGGGAGCCAACTCTCCTATTGTGAAGTAGGAAAAAGAAAGAGGCTCTCAGAGACTAAGACCTCAGACCTTACGTTCCCTGCTTGAGGCCCCCGACGGCCTAAGGCCCTTCTGCTAGCTTCTACTTCCCAAAGGCCCTTAGTATCTCCCAGTGTCACCTCAGTGGCTAAAGCTTTAATATTTAAATCCTTGGGAGACACTTCATGCAGTGGTCCTGATCACATGGTGCAGACTGCATGACTAATCTCAACTTATGGCTCCATTGCCTGGAAGCCTCGTGACCCAGGGCAAGCCACTTTATTCCTCTCTGTGCTTCAGTTTCCCCATTTCTAAAGTGGAGGTGACAGACTGCATCTTGAGGGTTACGATATGTACTGTGAGATACAAGAGACATGAGGTAAAGGCTTGGAAGCACAGCTGAATGCTGGTGTTACTCACTCGACTCTTCAGGACATTTAAAGACACAAAGGATGTGATTCTCAGAACCAGTTTGGATCCAACTGTCTAAACAAGACACCACTGCGTAAGCAAGTTGTTCAACTGGGCCACTTGTGCATAAGTTGCTTCCTCTTTTCCTTTACTGTGCCCTAATCCAAATCAAGCATCTGAAGGTAGTAAGATGGCTGCAGGATCCAGGGATTCCCTGAGCTCTCTCTCTCTCTCTCTTTTAAAAATGTATTTAGTACAGAATCTACAGGGTTTCACTACACAGATCAAACCTGTGGTGATCTTCCTGTTTTCAACCTCCCAACTGCTGGGATTATGGGCATGTGCTGCCACACCCAGTCTCAATTGCAGTCTCAGTGTGCCTTAGAGGTGGGACCAGACTAACATGCTGGGCATCAAACCCTGGTCCCCATGTCTGCCTAAGCAGGTGCTTTCATCCCCTGAGCTACCTGGCTGGCCCTCCCTAAGCTCTTGTAGTGTGTCCAGACCTGAACTTTCAGGGCAAGAGCCTTTCCCTGGGGGTATGATGGTTCTCTTCAAGTGCTGGATCCAGGCTATATGTGGAGGGGCTTGGCTCCCTGGGGGTCACACTCCTTCTCTCCTGTATAGGGAGCTGGAAATGACCCTGAGTCTGCAAGGGTGGGCTTGAGGGTGTCAGAGCAGCGTTGCCCTGTGGGAATGGCTCAGGATGCGTTTCCTGCTTCCTGCCTGCCCAACCAAAAAAGGAGCAGCTAAGTTTTATTGATCTAACTCCAAGGGAGTGTTTTTGTAGGAGGTCCGCTGGCACCATCCCACCACTTAGCTGGTATCCTTATTCAGTGGTGGGGAGAGGGAGTGAAGGGCTGGCACTCTGCCACAGAGTGAGGGTGGCCTCTTCTCCTTGCTGGGGAGACTGATGTATGACTAGGAAAGCCACAGAGCACAGCAGAGGCCAGGACAACCAACTCTCATCAGTGTGGATCATACTAGGAGCCTGTTCTGCCTTCAGGGAGGCCCTGACCTTCTCAGGCCCTGTAAACTCTCACCTTTGGCTGGCGAAAGGAGAAAGAATCTTTGGATATACCAGACCTGGCTGCCCTCTTTTGGTGATACCATATGCCTCAGTTTCCTCAAATTCCTAGTGACATAACTCACTCTTAATGGTGTATTGCAAAGTAACTAGGCTGTACAGTTAGAAATGCTAATTAGGCCCCAAGGTCCTAGAGTAGAACAGAATAATGCACTAAATAAAGTGTGAAGCAGGTGGGTTATACCACTTTCTAACCTTGTGGTTGACCTACCTGAGTGAGAGCTGTCTACTTAGGTAGTGCTTTGAGACAGGTAACACATCAAACAACTATCAGCTGTCACTAGCACATGCTTACTGTTGCTGTAATCATCTTTCAGAAAATACATGTCCAGAAACATACCGTAACCCTAACAATCACTGTGAGAAATGATGCAACCTAAGACGTAAAAAGGACTGTTCAGAGCAGCACTATTTGGAAAAAACTCACACGTCCGTGGAGATAAAAGTGGGTAAATGCAGTATGGTCTCCTCACTGAATAAACTGCTTCATGGCAAGGGAGATGGACAGGAATGTACTGCATGTAGTAACGTAGGTTCCACTTGAAATGCAGTGAGCAGGCAGGCAGAAGCAGATCTTAGAAGGCCCACGACAAGCCTCAAAGTTAAAACTGCAAATTATGCGATGTTGGCACACAGCTTTAGGTGATACTGCTGGGAAACAAAGCAAAAAGCTTAAAATGCAGTACGGTGGTCACTGTTGGCAGCGGTGAGTGGTGAGGGTGGGGTCCAGCCTGGGCGGAGAACACGCAGATATGTTAAGCGTATTATTCTAGATGTTTGGGTTGGGTGATGAGTAAAAAGGAATGTGTGTGCAATGAGCAAGGAAGGGACTGTGGAAAAATGGTGACATGACCAGGAGTTTGGGTTAATTCAGTGCTGAACATGTGGAGTCCTATGTACATTTTTTTTCATTGAAAGTCTGTTTTGTAGCTGTTTAGCAGTAGATTCTTAAGTTGATGCACTAGGAGCACAATAACTTTTCCCCTTCAGACTGCAGGTGTCTCTGAAGAACATAACATACTCGAGCTAAATTTGCCAAACGCTCTGTTGGGAAAGGGTAGATGCCAGCCTCTTAAGCTTGGTGTTGATATGCCGAAGGAGGATGTGTACATAGAAGTACATACACTCAGAGCAACATATTTAGGGACTGCATCCATAAATTCAACCAACCACTGGTCAAAAATATTTTAAAAATTGCATCTGTAGGAGCATACACAAATTTTTTTCTTGTCATTATTCTCTAAACAATGAAATCTAAAGCTATTAATGTAGCATTTGCATCATATTAGATATTCTAAATCATCTAGAGGTGATTCAGTGTGCATAAGGTTATAGGTGTAGATTGGATGCAAATATTATGCTACATTCAATGCCAATTGTAGCACCTACAAATTTTGTTATCTATGGGGGAATGAAACCAAAGCTCTGGCAGAACCTGAGGGGTAACTGCTATGCCTGGGGAAGAATTTATAACTGGCGCTAAACTAGGGTCAAGAATGCTTCTATAAATAGCTTTATACATGTATTTTAGAGCATATTTGTTAATTTTCTTTACACATATCTAGTACAATTTCTGGATCTATAGCATATAGATGTGGATAGATAGTGCCAGTTTTGAAGGTAGTTGAACAAATTTATATTCCTACCAGAAGGTTTTAGAATTCTAGTTTCTCTACATTTTAAGCAACACTTAGTATTATCCTTTATTTTAATTTTCACTATTGTGCTGGATGAGACTGTACAGTATCTTTTTCTTTCATTTCTTTTCATAAGGTTAATGATCTTAAATTTAACTTCATATATTTATTGCCTCTTTGGATATTTTTCTTTGTGAAGTACTGGAGTCCATTTCCATTTCCTACTGGTAATTTGTCTTCTCTTAATTGAATTTTGATGTTTTTATATGCTCTGGTACACTGTGCAAGAGTTGTATGAGCCCTTTGGATAAAATATATATGTAGCCACACGTGTTTTAAGACTGCCTTGGCTATTCTTTTGATGTTTGCCTTTTCACTCGAATCTTAAAATAAATCTGAATTGTGTCTATCAATGAAAATAACTCAACTACTTATCAATATAAGAGTAAAGAGTAAGTGCAGGTACAGGCACAGAAAAGAGTATTGCACAGCAGTTGGAAGGAATGAAGTCTGTGATATGCAGCAAGGAGAGTAAGAATACTGACGAAGCTGTAATATGTAAGGGAAAGATCAGAACAATACCTACAGCATACTGCTTAAAGACACTAAAATTAAAAAAGAATACTGTACATATTTTATAGAAATACATATAGATATGTTAACACTCTATTAAAAAAAAAGTTAGGCAACAGCGGACCTGTGGTTTGGGGTGGTGGCTACCTGGGTAGTGGTAGCAGAAGCACAGGGTGGGATTTCTAAATATGTTGATGGAAATTACTGTCAAGAAGCTAGCCTTTAGGTTGATTGGTAGATTTATGAACACGTCCATGTAAATATATATAAATAAATGAAGGACCAAGGATTAGATGCACTGTGAATCAATGGTCATGCTTAATCTGATTTGGAGCAGCTGCGGTCTACTTCAAGCTAAAAGACAATAGAAGGTGTATTTTTTTTCCCTACACCTCAGTGTATCTTGTGCATTCCTGTTGTAGACTAATGATCCACTTGAAACACCCGGCTGAGCTGAATCAGAGTGGTGCTGGATTTGGAAGGCCCACCAGTGGACGTGTTGTTGATTTTCTGGGAGAGGCTTGTTATGCTGATTTTCCTGGTATGAAGACAGCTGTTCTTATTATTAGAGGAGCTTGGGACCTTTCTGGCTGCAGTTCTTTTCTGGGGGAGAAGTTCTCAACCTTACCTTGAATGTTGATTCCTGGCTTCAGGGCAGATACCACAGTCTGCAAGCACAGATGCTTCAGTCATTAGTGCAGACTTCTAGCTTGCACCTCTCATCTTTGGGCCTTTCCAGTACAGAGCCTTGATACAGATTTGCATGAGACTTTGCCATGGGCTTTAGTTCTTCAGCTCGACCTGTGCAGGTCATTGCTGTAGAATCTACACCCTTGGCTAGATTCTTTAGGTCTCTACTATGTGGACAGATATCCCACACTCTTTTGCATTTGATTATTTGGGTGAATATTATAAAATAATGTTATAAATTATGTGCCATGTATGAAATCTTTTTCCTTGTTAATTCTGTCTACAACACCCACAATTTGGAGACTTTGCGGCTAAGCAAATGGACTCTTAAGTAGACTTTAATTTTAGATGGATTTTCCTGTTTTATGTGGAAGGAAAATTGGAAAGGGTGAGAGTCAAGGCAAAGGGGACAGGTAGTAGAGTATTGATCTAATCTGACGAGAGATAAGGCTAGATTTGTGACAAAGAAGGAGGAAAAGAAATATGAGAGAGATTTAAGAGAAGAGAGCCATATGAAACAGTTCCTGACTGTGATCCCAGAATTCTGTGAAATTGAGGCATGAAGATTTTAAATAATTTAGGAAGACTATCTCAAAGAGCACGCTGTGGATGTAGCACAGCGAGAATACCTAGGGGTGGGGGAGTTGGTGAGAGAGAAAGACGAGAGAGAGAGAGAGGAGAGAGAGAGAGGAGACAGAGGAAAGAGAGGAGAGAGAGAGGAGAGGGAGAGAGAGAGAGAGAGAGAGAGAGAGAATCTGTAAGCCACTAGCTGGGTATGTGGCTGGTGGCTGGTATTTAGTAAAGCGGGACACAGCCACCTCTCAATTTCCTGAGTGTGGTGCCTTTTGCCCCCTTTGATAATCATCTATCCATCAGTGACTTTGAGTACAGCTTGAGGAAGAAGGAACTCAAAGTTTAGAAGGATTCTGGCGTAGTCTCATGGTCAATTTGGGAACAGGCAAGGCCTTAGTCCTTAGAAGGTTGGAGAGGAAGACCATGTTAGGCCATGGCCATCAAAGTCTTGACATATCAGGGCAGGAGGTCACATGTTTCATCGGAGAATCCAAAGCCTTAGTTTGTTGAGACACCAGGCCAACCCCTGCCTCATCCTCCTTCATTCATTAATTGTAAACGGAGGTGAAGAGCTAAATGCGTCTAAAGGCTCAGGTGCAGACACTGCTAGGAAGAATACAAGTAATACTATAGCTAGACAACCTGTCACCACCATTTGAAAGTCCTGTGACACTGGGAGAATGATAAAACACTCTGGTCTAGCCATCCTGGACTTACAGGTGAGTGGTTACGAGAATGGGTATGTGACCAGGGTGGACACAGACGAGACCTTCACGAATCTCAACTTTCTTCTTGCTCTTTGGTGCTAAGTGGAGGAAGAGGGGACCTGGGCCAGCTGTGGGAGAGTTGCCTATGACAACGTGGACACCGCCTCTGTGGGTCTTAGTGGCTGTTTCTCTCCAGCCAAGGCTGCGAGAAATGTGGATGACAAAGTGGTTGCAAGAGCAAAGGAAGCCATCTAAAGGGGGATGACACAAAGGCCATGAAAGAAAGTGTGGAGCTCTGGAGCCCGAAATTGCCAGAAGGTCACATTCTGCTCAAGTTCCAGTTTTCCACCCATGAGCCTAACAGCTCCCTGCTTGCTGTGAACAGTGGAATGCGACCAGGCACATCAAGCTCCCAGAACACAGTAAATTGTCCCTGAACAGGAAGTGGCTTCTCTGTCTACTTCCTCAGCCCTCTGTTTAGAATAAAGTTTTTCTTTTGTGGGCAGGTTCTGAGTATCGGTCAAGCCACAGGAGGACCAAGAAAATTCACCAAAGGTAATTCATAGACCAGTCAGTTCGTTGATTTAATATTGCCAAATGGTGATTTGGCTTCTCCCCAACTGAGTCTTGGGAAAATTGCTTTTGGGGAGGGAGTCCATCAGGAGCGGGACTGATTGGGTTACAGGCTTTTGCCAGGCCCGTGGTTAGCCCGGTGAAGGATAGGGCAGGAAATGGTTTCCCTTATTGTGGCTAACAAAAGGGCTATCTTGCTATTTTCCTGCTCTGTTCCTGCCACAAATGTGGAGGTAACCGGAAGAGTTCTTGCCTGAGAGTAGAGAGACTGCGGAAGGCAACCAGGCTCAGGGTGCGGTCATGCTGAGCCTCAGGGCTCAAGGAAGGGATGCAGCGATGTCCTTGGAGTTCCAGCGCTAGACTCCAGAGGTCTCCTGTGACTCCCTCCTCGGGATGAAAGAGAGAGAGAGTCAGGTAGCTGATGGTGCTCGAGGGGGAAGGTGATGGAGGCAGAAGGTATCAGGAAGGGAGCCCTGAGTCGTGAAGGGGTGTCTGAGCTCCCCATGCCTTTTGCACGGGTCATGATTCCACAGCTGCAAGCAGAGGAAAGGAAGTCATGTAAAGGGGGCTCCTAGCATAAAAAAGAGGATTATAAACAAGGCTTGTGCATACCCAAAAACCATGGCAGGACCAGGGACCTGGAAGTAGCATTCAGTTAGAAAGTGTCCGCTCACAATGCAGCAGCAACCAAGTGTTTTCAATGGGCTTGGTTTGGGTTCCAAGAGCATCGGAAACTAGAGGTGCCTGGTAGCTCTGTGCTCTGGTCTCCCTATGCACAGCGCTTCTGCCAAGCCCTCTTGTTCCAGGGCAGGTGCCTGAGTGTGGAGGTGGGGCAGTCCTGGGGCGGACAGGCAGGTGTGAGCTCTATAGAGCAGGCAAAGGAAAGCAGAGCTAGTACACAGATTTAAGACTTACCAAGGGGGAAGTAAATTGACATTTTATTGACTTGCAGAGGGAGCTGTTAGACAGGTCATGGCACCAAGGGTAGTGGTTGATTGAGAGGCACAGAGAGGACTCAACCATCAAAGGCATCAAACTTGAAGGCCAGTAGTACCCCAAGGGGCGCGGTGAGCACATGCTTTTGAGCTCACATTTGAATAGTTGCCAGCAACCCTTGCCTCCCCAGCGACTCTCAGACCCCAGCCTGGAGGAGGAATAAGAGCAACACGTTCTAGATTTGACTTTCACTGATACCTTCTCTTCCACAACCTGAGTGAGCCCTGGTCCCACTGGGAACTGCAAAGATTGAATTCCCCAGGCTTTAAGGTAGAAATGGAATCTGGCAAAGCCACTCCATTGCTTTCAGTTTTTTAAAAAAAGATGTTTGCATTGTCTTTATTTCTTTTTTTTGTAGCATTGGAGATTGAACTCAGGGTTTTCCTACTAAACTGCCCGCCCGGATCCTTTTTATTTTATTTTTTATACTGAGACAATGTCTCAATTGCTAAGTTGTACAGGCTGGGCATGTATTGTGATATTCCTGCTTCAGCCTCCCAGAGGGCTGGGACTGCAGCTTGTGCCATCATCGTGGCAGATGATGCTATTTCAAAGCCCCTCTCTGGGGAGTCCCTGTGCATTTGGTGGCTCTGCAAAGATGCAGTCTTGCAGGACAGCTCAGAGTGAGGCTGTGCCACTCTCAAAAGAACCTTGCTTTGCACCTTGGTGCAGTGGGATTAGGAGACACTAGAGAGCCTGGTGAGGGAAGGCACACATTTGAGAAGAGGGAAATGGCAGGGTATGGGCAGGACATAAAGAGTAATAGGCCCGAGTGCCACCCAGGTCTCCTCTTCTGATAGACCAGGAACTACATACAGGCCAGGAAAGGTGATGATTCCTGTTGCAGAAGCCTCTTTTCTGGCCCCTTATTTGTCCTGTCCTCTGCCTTCCCTCCTAAAGCTTCTCCGCTGCTCCTGAGACAAAGCTCTACCTTTGGAAATTCTCTGAATGGCTCTCTGTTCCTCCTTAGCCTTTCCATCTGAGGCAGTGTCTAGGTCCACTGGTACCAACAGACAACCTCTGACTCCAGCTGTAGAATTCTGCTGTTAGTCACTGGTGCTCTGGGGGAGATCCAGAGAAGATAAGGGCAATATTATTAACAACTTCTCACATAGATTCCTCACAGACACCTGGTATCATGTACCATGGGAAGTAGCCCTGAAAGTATTAACCTCACTTCCTTTCCCGCCCTTCCTCTTTTTCCGAGAACCTACCTGCCTGGGTTCTTCCCTTAGCTCTCAGGACATCTCCTGCACAACAGCCCTTCTTGGTCCTCACTACTCCAGGTTTTGCCTGGACTCAGAATTAGGGGAAAAGGAGCCTTTGGTTCAGAAAAAGATTTGAAAGTCACCTTCGCTGAGCCCTAAAAGAGATAACAATCTCTGCAATCAACACGCCTGGCTCCTCTGATACTGAAATAGTAACTGTAGCCAATCTGCCCTCCCCCCCTTTCTTCAGGACAACAAAAAGAAACTCTAGGGGTGAACAAGGAGATCATAGTGTCTTTCAAAAGCCTCATTGCCTGAAAAGTAAGTTTCTGTGTGTATTTTCAGTTTGCCAGTACAAAAAAGCTAATTATCCCAGCACTGTTGCCACCACCTTGCATTCAGCAAACTCTAGTTCTTCCAATTTTGATCTTATTTCTCCTATCAACAGCCCTGAATGTATGAGGGTGCAGCAATAGTGCACCTCATTTTACATAGCAAGGGACCAAGGTCCAGGGAGGAAAGGTGCGCATGGAAGGCATAGAGTGGCCAGAGGAGCATCTGCAGCCTAAGGTTTCTTTAGTCAGTTCCCACTGGGAATGGCAGGCATTCTCAGGGCTTGATTTTGGGCCACTGGAGCATTTGATACAGGGATCATTACCTTATAGCAATCTTAGCAGGGCCCGCTGGCTCCCACTCCATTTCTCTTCTTCCAGGGTGGGCCCCAGGCTGCTGTGCTCTTACTACTGTTGTACCCGGTGGGCATTTGCCAAGGTAGGAAGGACAGGATGGGAAAGGAAAGCTCCTCTAGCCTGGGGCATCTGCGGAGGGGGGTGATAATAGGACTTTTCAGGTTGGACTTGAGGATACATACGTAAGATGGCCATTTACTAATGGAAGAGAAGACCATTATAAGTAGAATGAAACATGCACAGCATTGTCCTTTTCAAAAAATAAAACACATGATAACCTAGGAGCATAACAGCTCTTCATTCAGCTCCTATTAAAACCTGGAAAAGGCAGATCCCATGGAGGTTTTCTCTGATCAGAAGACACTGCGACCTACTAAGAACTGATGGGTGATGTTTCTTAGAATCACAACAAAAACAAGCCCTGCCTGTGTCGAAAAGGATATGGTCAGAGACCATGGTCAGCTTACTTTGCAGAAAGATGCTAGGATCATAATCTGTTAAAATTAGGACACTTAAAGTCATCTCATTTCACTCCTTCAATATTCAGATGAGAAAACTGAATTCATGACATGTCCAAGTCAACATTGCTACCAGGAAGTAGAATGCAACAGGACTCTTCTAGAACTCTGGCAACTCCCCTGATGGGGGCCCATACATTTGACCAGGCACACATTTCTCTGTGATACAAGGTCTGGGGATGTCACAGGAAGGCCAGCTGAGTTTTTGCTCACCCAAAGCCTGGAGGGTACACAGATGAGAGTGGAAAGGCTCCGGCGCCACGATGAGCACCGCACCTGCACTGAGTTAGTTCAGTAGACCTAAAAACTGGTGCTCCAGAAGACACACCCCAGCCAGGAGTGGAGGTGCAGGCCTGTAATTCTAACATTCTGGTCAGTGGAGGCAGGAGCATCTCAAGCTCAAATTCAGCCTGTACAATCTAGTGACTTAGTAAGATAAGATATCTAAATCTAAAATATATATTCTAATATATATATATATATATATATATATATATATATATATATATGGGCTAGGGATATAGAGTAGTGATAGGGCACTGGGTTCAATTCCCAGTGTAACAAATAAGCAAATTAAACAAAATAGAAATAAGAAAAAATATGTAAATAGAAAGAACACAGTCCAAAGGAAATGCATAAGAAGCAAGGAAAATAGTGAGGCAAAATGGAACAATAGGAAGGGCACTGACTCCTGCTGGCAACCACAGCAGGACATCTGGGACTTCATCTATGCCTTCACTTTATATTTAGTCATCTTTGTATTTTAGAGTATTTTGTGTTTACAGGGTGTTCAAGGTCTCACTACTAGATCGGTCTCATAGTGATCCACCTGTTTACAGCCTCCCTGTTTAATCCCTCCTAAGGGATTAGAGGTGCATGCCACAGTGCTGGCAGTCTCAATTGCCTTTCTCAGCATGCCCTAGGGTGGGGCCAGCATGGCTATGCCTTCACTTTAAGCAACTGAAAAATTAAAGCAAAATATGTGCAACAATGATTTTCAGATACTGGGAAGCAGCTGGGCCAGATGTAGGCCATGAGAAAGGGGAACCAAAATAGATGAATCTTAATATAGCCCCATCTTTCTCTTAGAGCTGGGGTCTAGTCCACCATAGGGTGAGGATACTGAAACAACATGTTGCTTGGAAACAACATTGTCTTGAGAAGACAGATTATAGGGCTTGGGGAGGCCAGGGCAACTGGAATTTTGAGGGCATTGTAGTACAGAGGTAGACTGGAACTCCAGAGTGAGCAGCAGAGATGCGGAGAGAAATTCTCACGTGATCTCTGCATGAAGAGCACTTCCAGCCAGGAGACCCACTAGAAAGCAACAGACTTGATCAACTGCTAGAGCTCAGGGAGCATGAGGCTAATTGATGTGCCCATCAGCTGGAGTGCAAAGGTCTCCTAATAAATAGGGCATTGAATAGAATCCTCAGAATATCTGCTCAGTATAATAAGGCCCTGGACTCCCCCAGGTTAAAGGTTGTTCTGGACCTAATGTAACAAAGCTTAAAAGCAAGCCTTAAAGTTATCCAACTGACTCTAAGTCATTTCCCTGTGCATGAGAGTAAAATATAACACAGGCAATAGCCAATTTTAAGACATTATGAGAAGCAAAGAAATACGGTAAATAACTGGGTAGGGTGAGTCAGTTGATAGAAGGAGAACAAAAGGTTGTACTGAGGATGGAACTAGCAGATAAGTTTACTAAAACACTAATTACAAAAATGATTTATATATCAAGAAAGTTTAGGAATGTTGAACATTAGAAGAAAAATAGAAGATGCTTATATGAATCTGTATATGTATGTTTGTATGGAGGTCAAAGGATGTTTTTAGGGATGAAAAGTTATCTGAAATGAAAATCACATAGAATGGAGTTGAAAGTGGGTAGGATTCTATACAAGTACGCAATCGCGAACTTTAAGAAATAGCATAAAAATGATCCAAAATTATATACAGGAGGAAAAGTACTAAAACAGAAACAATGGGCTGGCCTTCAGCGATGCAGTCTGAAATGGCCCACTGCATGTCGTTGGAATCAGTGAGGAGGAGGAGAGAAGAGAGGCATTGAAAAGATCATTTAAAAAGTAATGGCCGCTGAATGTGTTATGGACTAAACAATGAAGCGACTGGAAGCAGATAAAGCAGAAAACATATCAATAGCAAAACCATACAATGATGTACACAGGATGAATCAGATATTGGTCTTAAGAACCTTCAAGGGGTTCAGCATATTGATTATAGCACAATGTAATGCTAAAATTATGTTTGGAATATATGTCACTCTTGTCTTTTTGATGTGCACTGCTCCCGGTGTAAACTCAGTTACTGTCATTCTCTCTCTCAAGAGTAGTACTTGAAAATAAGAGACTGGGCCAAATACCATATTCTTGAAAGGGTACAATTTTGTATTTCCTTGAATTTCCAAATATCTGTGTCAAAATTGTGTAACTGCTTATATCACATTGTATAGAAAGTTATTAGAATACCAATGATGGCCAGAAAATATCATTTCCAAGCTAAGTCAAAGATATTTGATACTCAGAAAGCCAGTGATGATAAGCTCAAGTACCTATGTTACAGAGTAATAGTATCACAAAGCTTTTCTGCTGGAGGGCTAAGAATGTAAGTTAACAGACCAAAAATTGGAGAAAAAGAAGGGCTATAAGGA
>PVJA010048272.1:0-14267 GCA_004027025.1 Myocastor coypus | reverse complement strand
TTTTTTTATATATTTTTTTTTTTTTTTTTTTTTTTTTTTTTTTTTTTTTTTTTTTTTTTTGTATCTTCCAGGGTCAAAACCCCTTGGATTAAGTTTGGGACCATATACAGTACTTGGAGAACTGTTGTTAGTGTCAGCCTTTGGGACAAGTCACGGCCATTGCTTGGCCAGTTTGCTTTCTGTGAAGGCCTGAGAGAATGTTTTTCTATAGGTGACTCTGTTAGATGCACTATAGTTCATTTATCCCTTTCCTCTGAGGTCCCATAATCTCCTTGACCAGAAAATTTGGGACACCTCTGAGTTATAGGATATTACAGCACAGGTTCTCTTATATCCTGAGTCCTCATTGACCTTGAAGGCCTAGGGCCAAAATATTGGCTATCCTCATAGCCCTGTTTTTCTCTAATTTTTGGTCTATTAACTTATATTCTTAACGCTCCAGCAGAAAAAAGCTTTGTGATACTATTACACTATAGCATAGAAACTTGAGCTTATCATCACTGGCTTTCTGAGTATCAAATATCTTTGACTTAGCTTGGAATTGATATTTTCTGTCAATCATGGATATTTTAATAACGTTCCATACAATGTGATATAAGCAGTTACACAATTTTGAAATAGATATTTGGAAATTCAAGGAAATACAAAATTGTAGCCTGTCAAGACTATGGTATTTGGTCCAGTCTCTTATTTTCAACTATTACTCTTGAGAGAAAGAATGACAGTAACTGAGTTTACACCAGGAGCAGTACACATCAAAAAGACAAGAGTGACATGCATTCCAAGCATAGTTTTAGTGTTACATAGTACTATGATCAATATGATGAACCTTTTGAAGGTTCTTGAGACCAATATCTGATGCATCCTGTGTACGTAAGTGTATGGTTTTGCTATTGATATGTTTTCTGCTTCGTCTGCTTCCAGTCACTTCGTTGTTTAACCCATAACACATTCAGCTGTGTTATGCCCTTAAGCTCTTGTTTTCTTCTTTAAGTTCTTATATTAGGGAGACTGTATGATATTTACACATATAGGTCCGGTTTATTTCACTAGTGAGTATATGTTCAATTTACATCTTTTTATATATGAAGTCTTCAAACTTATCATTCTTAATTGATGAGTAATATTCCATTGTATAAAAATACCACATTTTCTTAACCATTTTTCAAATGATGGGCATTTTGGTTGTTTCCAAGATTTGGCTATTACAAATTGGGCTGCTATAAACATAGGTGCACAGATATCGCTATGGTATGAAGTTTTCAGTTCTTCTGGGAAAATTCCCAGTAGGGGGGTAGCTGGATTGAATGGAACTTCCAATTCTAGTTTTGTAAGAATCCTCCACACTGCTTTCCATAATGGTTGCACCAATCTGCATTCCCACCAGCAGTGGAGAAGGGTTCCTTTATCCCCACAGCCTCCCCAGCATTTGTTGCTGGTTGATTTCTTTATGATCGCCATTCTTTCTGGGGTGAGATGGTATCTAAGTGTTGTTTTGATTTGCATTTCACGAATGGCTAGCGATGTGGAGCATTTCTTCATGTATTTGTAGGCTTGCTGTATTTCTTTCTCTGAGAAGTGTGTGTTCATCTCAGATGCCCATTTCCGGATTGGGTCTTTGAATTTTGGAACCCTAATGGTTTTTAGCTCCTTGTAGATTCTAGATAGAAGATCTTTGTCAGAATACTTGTTAGTTAAAATCTTTTTGAAATTTGTGGGTCGTCTTTTCACGCTGTTGGTGATTTGTTTTGACATGCAAAAACTTCTTAGCCGGAGGAGGTCCCATTTGTTGATGCTTTCAAGTGTTAAACGTGCAATTTGATTTCTGTCCATGAATTTTTTGCCTACTCCGATGTCTTCAATATTTCCTCCCACTTTCTCTTCCAGGAGACTTAATATTTCTCTTTTAATATTTAAATCTTTAATCCATTTCAACTTTAGTTTAGTGCATGGTGATAGACTAGGGTCAAGATTTAGTTTTTGGCATGTAGAAAGCCAATTTTTCCAGCACCATTTGTTAAAGAGGCTATCTTTCTTCCGGTAAACATGTTTGGCCCCTTTGTCAAAAATAAGGTGGCTCAATGTTTTTTTATTTGCCTGTGCATCTTCTAATCTATTCCATTGATTCTAAGGTCTATTCTTTTGCCAATAGCATGCTGATTTCATTACTGTAAATTTGTAGTATAACTTTAGGTGAGGAAATGTAATGCCTCTTGGCATTCCTTTGTTGCCCAGAATTGTCTTTGCAATTCTAGGTCTTTTTTGGTTCCAAATAAATGTTAGGAATGACCTCTCCAGATCTGTGAGGTATGTTGAGGGTATTTGGATAGGAATTGCATTAAATATGTACAACAATTTAGAGAGTATGCCATCTTCACAATGTTGGTTTTTCCTACCCAGGAGCAGGGAATATTTTTTCCATTTCCTGAGATCTTCTAGGGTCTCTTTTTTTCAGAGTACTATAGTTTTCATTGAAAAGGTCTTACTTCCTTAGTTGGGTTAATTCCCAAGCATTTCATTTTCTTCGATGTTATCATAAAATGTACTGTTTCTCTAATTTCTCTCTCAGTGTGTTTGTTATCTGTGTATAGGAATGCTGTTGACTTTTGTGTGTTGACTTTGTAACCTGCTATGCTCCTGAATTTGTGTATTAGTTCCAGTAGCTTCTTGGTGTAGTTCTTCGGGTCTTCTAAGTAGATTATCATGTCATCTGCAAATAGTGAAAGTTTTACTTCTTCTTTACCTATTCTTATTTCTTTTATTTCTCTTTCTTCTCTAATGGCTGTAGCCAATGTCTCTGGAGCTACATTGAATAGAATTGGCCATAGAGGGCATCCTTGTCTTGTACCAGATTTGACAGTAAAAGACTTCAGTGTTTCCCCATTTAGAATTATGCTAGCTGTTGGATTGTTGTAGTCGGCTTTTATCAGGTTGAGGTAGAGACCGTATATTCCAATTTTCTATAGGAATTTGAACATGAATGAGTGTTGCACTTTGTCAAGGGCCTCTTCCGCATCAATTGAGATGATCATGTGATTTTTGGTCTTGACTCTGTTAATATAGTGTATTACATTTATAGATTTGCATATATTGAACCATCCTTGCATCCCTGGAATGAATGCTACCTGGTAGTGATGTATAATATTCTTGATGATTTGTTGTATTCTAATGGCTAGGATTTTATTGAGAATTTTTGCATCTATGTTCATGAGAGAAATTGGTCTGTAGTTTTCTTTTTGAGTTACATCTCTTTCTGGTTTTGGTATCAGTGTAATACTTGCCTCTAGGAATGATTTTGAAAGGATTGCTTCTTTTTCAATTTCATTGGACAGTTTGAGGAGCATTGGGGTTATGTCTTCTTTAATGTTCTTGTAGAATTCAGAGGTGAATCCATCAGGTCCCGGAATTTTCTTTGTCTTTAGGCTTTGTATTACATTTTGTATTTCATTGGATATTACTGGGTTATTGATAATTCTAATATCTTCTTGATTCAGTTTTGGTAATTTGTACTTTTCTAGGAATGACTCCATTTCATCTGTGACTTCAATTCTGTGAGAGTAAAGATTCTCAAAGTAACTGTTTATGGTCCTCTGTATCTCTGCTGGGTCTGTAGTAATTTCACCCTTTTCATTCCTTTTTGCTTGAATTTGAGTCCTTTCTTTCCTCTTTTTGATCAGGTTAGCTAGGGGCTTATCAATCTTATTTAATCTTTCAAAGAACCAGCTTTTGGATTCATTGATTCTTTGTATTGTTTTCTTTGTCTCAATTGAATTGATTTCTGCTCTAAATTTTATAATTTCCTCCCGCCTTTGGGCTTTGGATTTCATTTGTTCTTCCATTTCTAGTCAGTTTAAGTGTTGTGTAAGATTGTTTATTTGTTCCCATTCTATTTTCTTAATGTGTGAGTTCAGAGGTATAAATTTCCCTCTGAGAACTGCTTTCATTGCATCCCACAAATTCTGGTAGGTTTTGTTTGAATTTTCATTAAGTTGTAGATACTGTTTTATTTCTTGTTTAATTTCATCTGTAACCCATTGGTTGTTGAGAAGAGTGCTGTTTAGTTTCCATGTAGTCTTGGAATTCCTATGGTTTCTTTCATCATTTATTTCCAATTTGATTGCACTGTGGTCAGATCATATGCATGGAATAATTTCTGTTTTCTTGCATCTACTTAAGCATGATCTATGGACTAATATGTGATCTATTTTAGAAAATGTCCCATGTGCAGCTGAGAAGATTGTGTATTTTGAAATGGTTGGTGGAACACTCTGTGTATGTCCACTAAGTCCAGTTGTTCCAAGTTCTGATTCAGTTCTGCCACGTCTTTGCTGATTTTTTGTCTGCTTTACCTATCTTTTTCGGATAAGGGAGTGTTGAGGTCTCCCGTTAAGATTGTGGTATTGGATATGAGATTTTTCATGTCCATTAAGGTTTGTTTTATATAGCTTGCTGCTCCCGTGTTGGGTGCATACATATTTATGAGTGTTACCTCTTCAACATGAATTTTTCCTCTAATCAGTATGTAGTGGCCTTCTCTATTGCTTTTGATCAGACTTGGTTTGAAGTTTAGACTGTCTGCAAACAGGATTGGTACCCCTGCTTTTTTTTTTTTTTTTTTTTTTTTTTTTTTTTTTTTTTTTTTTTGAGGTGCTGGAGCATGAAGTATTGTTTTCCAACCTTTAACTTTAAGCCTATGAGTTTCTTTATGAGTTAAGTGTGTTTCTTGTATACAGCATATTGTTGGACTCTGTTTCCTTACCCACTCTGCAAGTCTCCTTCTTTTAACTGGGGAATTGAGTCCATTTACATTGATGGTTATCATTGAAATGTATTGACTTATGGCTGACATGTCTCTTATTCACTACTGTTTACCACTTTTTCCTCCTATGTTTAGTTGGTTACTCTATTTGGTGAGATCTTTCTGTTCTCATTTGTTGGATTCGGGTCATTTTGGTTCCTCTCTAAAATATTTGTTAGAATATTGTGTAGTGTTGGCTTTGATGTGATGAAATTCTTCAGTTGTTCCTTGTCATGGAAATATTTCACTTCTCCCTCATACTTGAAGGAGAGTTTTGCCGGGTATAGTAGTCTGGGCTGAAATTTGTTTTCATGGAGGACTTGAAACACTCTGCTCCATGCTCTTTTTGACTTCATGGTTTGTGAAGAGAAATCTGCTGTTATTCTGATGTGTTTTCCTTTAAATGTGATCTGTTTCTTTTCTGTAGTAGCTTTTAGTATATTATTCTTCAGCTGGATTTCTGGTATCTTGAGTATTATATGTCTTGGTGTGCTTTTAGTTGGGTTGATATTATTTGGAGTTCTGTAGGCTTCAGTTACCTGAATGCCCGATTGTTTTCTCATCTTTGGGAAGTTTTCTGCTATTACTTCTGCCCATATTCTTTTTATATCATTTGTATTGACTCCTTCTTTCTCATTGATTCCCATTAATCTCACGTTGTTCTTTTTTGCATCATCTTGCGGATGTTGAATTATTTTTTCCCGTGTTCTAGTTGTTTTTTAAAAGATTCTTTCTTACTCTTTCACTGCCTGAAACTGTTGGCTCTGCCAACTTGTGATGGAGATTTTATTTTCTTGTATATCTTTTTGAAACTGATTCATGCAATCTATTTGTTTCCTATATGGCTGCGTCAGGGAGTCCATCATTTTTCTATTCTCTTAATTTTTTATTGATGTCTTCTTTAGTAATATTGAGGTCTGTTATTATGGTTATCCTTTCTCTCTGCAATTCAGAGATTATTTCTGTTCTGTTCTCCTCTCTACTTTTCTGTAGTTGTTCGCCTACTTGGGATGCTATTGATGTAGACATGTCTTTGTTAACTTTAGATATTATTTCTGCTCTGATGTGCTCTATACATTTCTCCAGCTGTTTTTCCACTTCATGTATCTCTTTTTTTACCTCAGATGTCATCTCTGATCTCAGTTGCTCTATAAGTTTCTGCACTTGTCTGTCTACCTCAGATGCTACCAATTCAGAGGTTTCATCTGTATAATTCCCATTTTCTTCCATGGTAGTGTCTTCTGTATTTGATTTGGGTGGGCTCGGGCCCTGAGATTGCATCCTACTCCTTATTGTTATCATTTTCTATGGAGGCGACCTCTGCACTTTGGTCGCATTATGCTGTAAGTGTCTATGGGCCTTTGGTCTGGAGCCTCCAAGTTGGTTCCCCTATAGAAGTTCCCTGCTTCGTGTTGGAGCTCGGGCTGCTGGCTGCTGTGAAGCCTCGTGGGTGTGGTCTGTAGGTGGAGATGGAGCTTTGGAATTGAGGAGTGCTGGTAGTCTCGTGGACCAAATCGGTTACCAGATGAGATGCATGATGGGTTCGGTAGTGGAGCTTGGGCAGGAGGGGTTCAAAAAAAAAAAAAGGGAAAGGGGTAGGGCGGAACGGGAAGGAGGCCCAAGGATCCTGACCCAATCGAAAAGAAGCAGAGTGGGGGAGGGACCTTACCCGGCGGGCGCGCAGGCCTGGCGGGCTGGGACTGGACCGGGGACCGAAACAGGAAGTTAGTCGCAGGAACGCAAAAGAAAAGCAGAGGGGCGGAGGAACCTTACCCAGTGGGCCTGTAGTGCTGGGGCTATACGCATAAATTTACATGACTTAGTTTTCCCCACATTCCTATCAACCTTCTTACCTTGGGAGATCAATATGAAACCACTTGCCCCTGTAGCATTCCTGGGATGTGGAGAGTTTGTAGCTTTTTCTTTTGATTTTTGCAGCTCTAGTTCTTTCTTAAGAGGCCTTCTGTTTGGGCTTTGTTTTGAACCATACTTCGTTTCAGGAATCTGCTGCCCCTCTGTGAGCATTGGTTGTCCCTCTTATTCTGCCATTTCTCTTTTGAATTGTCTTCCCTCAGGGAATTGAGTCTCACTCAGATTTGGTGTCCTGGGTAACTCCAGATGATTTATGGCTGTGCTGTCTAGACATCTTAGTACTATCAATCTAGTTAGTTGAGTTGAGTTATCCGCTGGAAAAGCCCAAGACTTCCTAATCTCTTGGGATACCATTGGCCTCAGCTGAGCTCTGGAATTATCACTTCCTAGGAGAGCTGTTCTCATTATAGATTGGGAAGTTCCAGAGTGGTCCTTAGGACAATTACTTCAGATCATGCCAGTTCTCCCTTCTCGGCCCTCTTGCAGTTTCCATCATGGCTTAAGAGCAACACCCAGTATGCACAAAGGCCTAATGACATTAGAAGACCTGGCTCCTATCGTCAAAGTCCTAAATCCTTGCCCTAATACCTTACAGTCCTCCTCATAGAGAGCTACCCTGGGGTTCTTCTAAACCTCAGGGCCATTGGAGTGGTTATACTCTTCGCATGTCAATTCTTCTGCTTAGAAAAACATTGTAACAGTATGCACACTTTCTCCAGTTTACTTTGTTTATGGTCTATGTCTCTCCCTTGAGAATGTAAATTCAAAAAGAGTTAGGATAGTTATCATTTTTTACCTGGTTACATAAGTGGGTTTATATAACTTGGTTATACATAGATCAAATTTCAAATCTGAAAAACACCAAGTTCTAGAGCTATGACAAGTCACTACATTTCTCTACAATTTTCTTTTTACATGCAAAATGAGTTGGCAGTAGTAGCAAACACCAACAGTTGTGAGTACTAAATATAATAATTCCTGTAAACAGCCAAGCACAAGGCAAAGGTTTGTGTTGAGTGCTGAATATATTTTTGCTGTTATTTTGTTATTATATTCTGGGTAGGTGGAATGAATTACTGGAAAGTTAGGTGGCAATGATGGGGTGTTGGTTTCAAAGGCACTATCTCCTATTAAAATTGAGTTTGACTTTCTCAGGTTTGTCGAGGGAATCCTCGCCTTACTCCCAGCAAGATCCCAGGCCAACCATTCCTTCACTGCTTCAACCTTATTTCAGTTGTTCACAAATAAAGTAACCCATGCAAATCATGTGTAGCTTGTGTAAAACAAATCTTTGCCAAGGGTGTGTGACTCAGTGGGGGAACACTTGCTCATGCTGGTTCAACTCCCAGCACCACAAAAATAACAAAGTCAAACCAACAAACCAATAAGCAAAACCGATGTTTGAGCCTTACATTTAGGTATAAGGCAGTGGTTCTTAAAGTGTGGTCCTGGGAACAAGAAGATGATTAAGAATAGACATCTGCTTGACTAGAATTTAGAATAGAACCTAAAATCTGGCCATCTGGACTTTTACAAGTGCCCCATGAATTCTGATGTGCAAGTTAAGAACATGACCAAGTAGATTTCACTAGGCAGTTCATGTGATTTTGACACATTTAGATATTGTCACACAGGAGCCAGTGCTAGGACAACATCTCACTGAATCACTTATCACAAGTATGGCTCAGCCCTCTGCAGAATTCCAAACCTACAGGCACAAACAATATCAGAAAACTTGTATGTAGAGGCCTTTCTTTTTTTTTTTCTTTTTGAGACAGGGTCTCGCTATGCAGTTCAGGCTGGCCTTGAGCACACTTTTGAAGCCTAAGCTGGTCTCGAACTCGCACTGGTCCTCCTGCATCAGCCTCCCGAGTGCTGGGATTACAGGCGTGCGCCACCACGTCCGGCAGAGGCCTTTCACAAGATACATGCAAGTCAGATGAACAAGTCACAGAGCCCCTTTCCTCCGGGGACACTAATTCCATTAAGCTTACTCATTTCTTTTGTTTCTGGCAGTAGCTTGCACTTAAGACTGTTTTATTGCTAAATTCACTTAATGTATCATATATCATTAAATATTAATTATATATCTGCTGTATGTCAAGGCACCAAAAATAGTAGAGAGAATGTCACAATTCACAAGAACATTTTGAAGTGCCACATTGATTATTAACAGAAAGGTTAGGGATGGCATTTGTCCCACAGGAAGCCTCTGGAAGACAATATCCACAGCAGTCCTTTTTTTTTTTTTTTTTTCAGGAGCAGAACATATTTATTGAGAGAAAGAAAGCTCCTGTCCAAGAGAGGGACAGGAGAGGGATCCCAAGAGGGTGTCCCCCACACAGTGGCCCTTTAGATATTGACTTCTTTAAACATCAGAGAGTGGACTGCATGGCTTTATTGATTTAGCTCTTGCAAATCCCAGTGATATAGAAAAAGTGGAAATTTCTCCCGCACTTTATTTTTTTTGAATTTTTTTTCTTGTTTCAGAACTTTTGTTTGTTTGTTTATTTATTTTTTATGGCTGGCTCAGACTGCCCTGAGGGCAGGGCTGGCACAGCATATGGCACTGGGGATTGAACCGCAGTCCCTGCAGCAGCCCAAGCTTTCCTAAGCAGGTGCTTTAGACCACTGAGCCATCCTGCCGGGCCCTCCAGCACATTTTTAACTCCTTATCAGTCCAATTATTTAAGTGCAAGATGACCACCCTGCACACTTTCATTAATTCTTATACATAATAGGAAATATAAAATTATAACTTAATCAAATCTATTCAATAATTTTTCTGTGCATGGTATATCTTGAAACATTGGATACAATATAATGTTGCAATCTGGATGCTGATATCTAGACTACTTCAAAAATTTTTGCATTATTTTTTTCTTTGAATAACATACTGCTGTTTTGGCCTTTTCTTTTTTTCTAAGGGTGTATGATTTCAGTAAGATTATCTGCCCACGAGGAATAATGATGAAGATTTTGATGGCAGACTTCCTGGTTGGTGTTTTGCTATCTAGCACTTCCCAATCATATGATCCACTAGACCTAATTTAGATTGAAAATGACTGCTTTGGACACCCTTGTTTTCAATAATTAACACTCAAATTGCATATTGTTTGGTCCAGAGAGTACATAAGTATTTTCTAATAATATATTTTCCTTGTTTTTTTATTACAGGGTAGCTTGTGAGATATTGGTTAACTCTGTCAACTCAACCATAGAATAATCAAAATCATTGACCCCTACTGCAATGCTTTTAGTTTTATTCTTCTTTCAGGTTCTATCATTCCTATGTCATGAATAGTTGACAGTCAGGATATGCCTTTTTTGTCTATTTCATAACATACACCTTTTATATGCTATCATCTTTCCGTTTTCGTTTTTTTCTCTTGTAGATCTTTAGCTTTTCCTTCCTACTGAGTCTTAGCATTTCAAACATGTGCATTTTATAGTGTAAAAGAATATCACCGAGTTCTGGAGAAGAATGAAAATTACATCTAATGTACTTAATATGAGTTTCTATAGATTATAGCACAAAATTATGGGTTACTTTCACAATTAAAATAAATACAAATTAGTAAAAGAGGCTAGCCAGAAGTTGCTATCAGATTTCATTAGAAACCAACATCAAAGGTGAATGCAATGTTCTAAGTGAAAGAATACAGTAAAAATATTCCCTACTAAACAAATAAACAGACATGAATATATCCTGTGCAAGTACAAATTGGCTGGTTGAAGTGACACCTGTGTGATGCTCAGCACACACTGTTACGTGCTTAATTTTGATCCTTTATTTTATTTTATTTTATTTTATTTTTGCTTTTTGAGACAGGGTCTCGCTATGCAGTTCAGGCTGGCCTTGAGCTCACTTTTGTAGCCCAGGCTGGTCTCGAACTCTCACCGATCCTCCTGCCTCAGCCTCCAGAGTGCTGGGATTACAGGTGTGAGCCACCACACCCGGTGATAAAGACTTTATTCCTTCATGTGATTCCAACCATCTCCAAACTATTATAACTCCAAAATACATTAGTGAGGGCTGGCCAAATAGCTCAGCAGATTAAAGCACCTGTAGGCAGGCCCAGGGGCCAGGAGTTCAATCCCTGGGCCTGTCATGCTGGAACCACTCCTGGGCACACTGAGAGGTCAACTGAGATTGGTTGTGGTTGTGCAAGCCTATAATTCCAGATCTTGGGAGTCTGTAAACAGGTGGATCACTATGAGTCTGATCTAGTAGACCTTGAACACCCTATAGACCCTTTCCTAAAATACTATATATATATATATATATATATATATATATATATATATAGAGAGAGAGAGAGAGAGAGAGAGAGAGGGAGGGAGGGAGAGAGAGATTAGCAAAAATGGGAACTTGGGAACTGTTAAATAAAGCCTCATTGAGGGAACAGAGAAAAAATTTAGTTAAAAAGAAACAAAAATACATAAGATAATGAGATTTCTATTAGCACGGTGCTCACCAAGTGGCCTCTGCAATTACCAAGACTGGTGCTGTTCTTCTTGCCCCTGTTTGTTGTGAATTACCAAGCACATAAAATATGTCCTCCTGGAAAGAGGGTTGTAGCTACACAAACATAAATCGTGTATCTTGGGCTTACCAGTTTAATGTGCTCTCGCTTCTGGTATTTCTCACTGTAGTACTGCTCTTGCCGAAGATTTAGTAGCTGCTGCTGTTGTTTGTCCTTCAGGTCTATTAATTTCTGGGTCATTTCAGCATCCAGAGCAGCAAGGTCTTGCTCAATGGTCGAGGAGCCATGGTCAGGGCTGCTGGGTTCTGACCTGCAAAGGCACCAAGAAACACATAGGTGGTAACAAAGTACAGGCAGGGCCATTGAGCACATCTCTTCCTAATGAAGGCACTGGTTTAGGAAATAAATATTTTGATGGCTGTTTAGCTTAGAGAATGAGATCCCAAGGACAAGTTTAGCAATAGAAGGCCTATAATGAAATTGGCATTGCTCTAGGATGAGGCTGAAACAGAACACCGAGAAACTGGAAGCCAGAGGCTTGCTGGTGCACAGGTAAAGAGGGATGATCTTTCTTTGGAAAAAACAATGCCTAGTGTAGATTTTCTAAGGCTATCTTGTTTGAATGTGGCATATATCATGACATTTCTAGCTCATTTCCAGTGTCACAGGAGGTCCCTAGAGCTTATTAGCACACTGCACATGGACACAGCAGGGGGTGCTGTAGGGTACCTGCTCTAAGACAAACAACATTGGGACAAACCATATAGACTAAAAATAGGGCCACTGTAGGGAGCCAGTTCAGGGCACAGCACCTGCCTGGCAAGCATGAGGTCCTGAGTTCCATTCCCAGCACAACAAAACATAACACAGTGCAACACAACATCACATCACATCACATCACATCATATCACATCACATCACATCACATAACAGGACCATATCACTGTGTGCTATGCCAGGACAGAAACTTTCCAATTTGTGTGAAAAGTTCAGTTGACTCCAAGATAATTGCTGTAAAAAATAAATGATCTAATTGATACTCCTCACTATTTTGGGTTGTTTTCAGATTTTGTTGTGAATTAAATGAGATGAGAGACAGACATAACCACAATCCCAGTGACACTGCTTCCTCCCATGGATCTTATTGTAAATAATGGTGAGCAGTCATCAATAAATAGTTTTATATTCCTTTATGTGGTGAGACTTTTTCATCTGATTTTCTTCATAACCTAAGTGGAGATATTAATTAGTCTTCCTGTTTATAAATTGAATACCACTATTTCCAGAAGTGTTCCTGCTGGGGAGGTAAAAATTTCATGTGATCCTGAAGAATTTGCCTCATTAAAGTGCAATTTTGATACGTAGGATCTTTTCATAATTGTGTTTTTAAATTATAAGTGTTATGGTTTATGTCTAGTTGTCCCCCCAAAGCCTCATGGAGTCACTGGACGGGGACTTCTAGAGTTTGAGACTTGATCCATGATCCCTGGGATTATAGGTTTTAGTACTGATGGGATTATGGGTGGAAGTACTTCTGGGATTATGGGTGTAGCCTAGGACGGGAGCTAAGGCGGAGAGCCTGAATGTAATATAAAGAGAGACAGAGAGACAGACTGGAGCTCTAGCTGTTGCTGTTGCTCTGCTGCCGTGTTGGTTGGCTACCTCTGCTGCCATTTTGTTGCTGTTCCACCGCCATGAACTGGATGCTCTCCGCCCTGCTCCACTCAGCCTTGGGCCAGCCGAATATGAACTGAAACCTCTACGAACTGTGAGCTAAATAAACCTTTCCTTCCTTCATTTTGAGTGTTGGGTATTTGTCCCAGCAATGAGCAAAAAAGTAACTAAGACAATAAGTATTCTGATGGAACTAGTTTTGTCAGTAGACCTCTGCAGGATTCCAAAAATCTATACAGAGAAAAGGCAAGTGATATCTGTGTCATTAAGAGCTTTATGGTCTGGTTGGGGGGGGGTTGTTTTTCAGTACTGCAGATTGGACTTGGGACCTTGTGCTTGTCAGGCAAGCACTTATTCTACTGAATCACATAACTGTCATTTATAAAGTTTTCACAATGGGGCCAGGGAGATAGCTGTCTAAGCACCTGCATGGCAGGCTAACTCCCTGGCCCATATGCTTTCTAGTTTTAATGCGTTCTCAACCATGTCACAGAAGATGGAGAACCATTTATTCAGACTGACAGCCCTACATTAAATTTTAGTGTATTTCTGAAAATGGTGCCTATACATTATTTCTCAGGTGCTGTATTAATTTGTGCTATAATAAATACCACCAGTTTGATGACTTGAATGTATCTGGACTCCAGAATGCAAAATCAAGTCTCACTAGGGTTAAAGTAAAGGCAGCAGAGGCAGCACAGGAGTTCCCTGGGGTAAAATTACTTCCTTGGCTGTTTGCCATTCCTAGACTTGTCTGTATTTTGAGGACCAAAAGGGTTAGTGCAGTGCTGGAAAATCTCAGACCTTTTCAGTGATGCAGCCTACTGCTGCTCAGATACCATAGGGACATAGGGCCTTGCATTGCTTCCATCTTTCCCTCTTCATATCCTGTTTACTGCAGCTGTTTCTTGGAAAGATTAAATCAAAGTATTCAACTCTTTAAATTTCTAAATCCTAGGCTTTAGCTGGGAAGGGTAATCTTTCCATTTTACTTTATACTTAAAGTGTAAAATGGCACAGAAGTGGGGGCAGGGGAAATAGCTCCATGGCACAAGTGCCTGCCTGGCAAGCGCAAGGTCCCACACACAAAAAGAATTGGTACAGCAAAGTACTGTCTATGGTCTCAAACTTAATCCTGAGGGGATTTGACCCTGGAAGATACAAAAAACAAAACCAAAAAAAAGAATGTTTTGTTATACAGGTCTTGCTTCGACTTGCCCTTGACCACCCAGCAAGAAAAAAAATGCTTAATTACAGTGCATGAAATGCAGAGCTAGATTGGTGAGATGAGCTTTAGGAGGCTTAGATTCAATAGCCTCCAACATCACAAGCTTCACTGGTGGCCCACTGCAATTGCAAAACCTTTGACTGTGTACGTATCTGCTTCCTCTTAGTCCAAAGAGAAGTATATTCTTTTCCTTTTTTTTTTTTTTTTT
>PVJA010048271.1:0-14296 GCA_004027025.1 Myocastor coypus | reverse complement strand
AAAAAAAAAAAAAAAAAAAAAAAAAAAAAAAAAAAAAAAAAAAAAAAAAAAAAAAATTAAAAAGGGCCAGCCACATAGCTCAGCAGATTAAAGTGCCTGCAAACAGGCACAGGGTTCAGGGGTTTGATCCCAGAGCCTGCCATCCAGCCATGCCATGGGGGGTGCTGAGACAGGCAGCTGACTGGGATTGGTGGTGCACACCTGTAATTCCAGCTTTTGGGAGGCTGTAAACAGGCGGATGGATCACTCTGAGTCCGATCTAGTAGTGAGACCCTGAACACCCTGTAGACCTTTCCATAAACATACCAAAAGAATAAAAATTAAAAACATAAAAATTTAAAAAGTTTACTCTTCAAAATAAAATAGAATTGTAATAAAAATGAATAATAAATACTTTTATAATTGATATTTGTAAACATGTTTAGGTAGTAGAATTTGCTGCAGATAAACTCAAACGTAATATCTTAAGTAGTGTATTTTTTCCTGAATAATTAGAAGTGTAAATTCTAAGAATTAGCTAACAAGGTCAGTTCTGCATAGGCAACTGTATACTCACTTGCTAAATGCCAAACTGATTTAAATTAGTGAAATGGCCAGTAGCCCCAGAATACTATGGAAATAACAAAATATAAAGGTAACCACAGTAGACCTATAGAAGAAGCTCTTCACAGTCCACATGGAGATGGAAGAGAGGATGAAAGAACCAAACTAACGTATCAGTGTTCCTCTTCAGTGTGGCAAGAAGCCGAAGGGCCCTGACAGTCCATGTCCCCCAGGAGCTCCCTGCTCTTAGTTCACTGAAAGTGACCACTCAGCCTTCACCTGCATTCCGCATCACAGCAGCTCAGTCTCTGTAGGGTCTGCTCTCACCTCCACCCCCGCTATGGGCCAGCGAGAGTGGAAATCTTCTGTGAGAATTGGAATTGTCCTCACCTGTTTTGACAAGAGCTTTTTATTTGTTAAGAAATCCTCAACAGAGATAGCCAGAAGCAAAACATCAAAATAGTTTGTCTAACTATTCAGAACAAATGCACTAGGCCAAGGCAAGGTACAAGCAGACAACACGGACTGGCCACTGAAAGACATAAATCAAAGGCCCAAAATATCCTGGAAAGAACCATAATTTAAATCAACTCTTTGTTGCTTCTATAAGCAGAAGAAAGAAAAGAGACCCATTTTGGGGTGGAGAGAACTTTTGTGGCATATTTTCCACTAATGGGTTAGCAAACTGGAGTACTGTTCTCCAAAATGCTAACAAGCTGTAAAGATATATTCCTGAGCCATAAGTTGGTCACCTCAGCTAATAATTCCTGGGCTTGTTCTTTCCATTCCTTATAAAATTCAGAGACAGTCTAAAGTTCTTGAGCATTTTCTTGCCACTAGTTATCTGCTACAGTATTTGGCTATGTGAACTTGATGACAGAAATCACTAGGACACGACAGCTTGGTCTATGCTGCAGGACCCTGAAGTCATTCAGACAACACACGGACAGAAGCTGCCCTCATGCTGGCTTTATCTTACAGAGTGAGTGGGGTAAAGTAGACTCTACACAGAAATTTAATATGGCATTGCTACACTTCTAACTGTTGTGCTGTCATCTACTGTTCTGTTTGCCAAACATACAGTACACCTACTACAGGAAAACGTGAATAACTAGATCCTGCATCCAAGGAGAAATTTGATAAGGTGTAGTTTTCATGTTTGGAACCAGCTTGCATCGTGGAGGCTGCAGGTTGTAGACTGTTGCCATGGAGAAACAGATGGTGTGGAAAAGAGACTTGCCTCACACCAGGTGAGTGCTCAGAACTTCCTCACTGTCTCGTCATCATCATCACTGGCCCAATTGCACGTAGACTAGCCCACACGTCTGGCTTTTAAAAATTTCCAAATCTCAAATTTAGGAAAAATAAAACAAGACTAATCAATCTTCAGTCACTGTCTAGGAATAAGTCAACCAATTTGGGATGCATAATTTCTGCAACGGGGGAAAAAAAAGGATAAAGAAAACTCAGAGCCACCTGAGGCGGCACACGATTGTATCCCAGCGCTTGGGAGGCTGAGGCAGGAGAATGGAGTCTGAAGCCAGCCCACGCTACACAGCAAGTCTAAGATCAGCCTGAGCTCTGCAGTGAGACCCTGACTCAAAGAAAAAAAAAAAGGAAACAAAACCCACATCAGCTTATCAGTTCACTCTAATGCCTTAAGCACTGACATTTCCTACCAAGATGTTTTCCTGCCTAAGTAATCCTTAGTATCTGAGCTACTTTTCCAACCATGACATCAGGGAGATCATATTTTACTGCCTTATGAAGACGAAAACAGCCTGAGTGAGAGCTATGAAAAGCTCCTGCAATGGGAAGCATACACAACATTGAAGTTTCTTTCCTTGGTCACCTTGCCAAGTGCTTTTCTGTCACCAGATCCCATCAAGAACCTTCCTAAAATAGAAGTGGGACAGAGCACTTGTCCCAAACTGGCCCGTTGCTAGGGGGCTCCAAGAAAGCTTGCAGACAGGTTGATCAACAAACAGATGCTCTCCAAGGTTCGGCAGGGGACCTTGTCCTCCCAGCCTGCTTCTCTGCAAGCAAACTGTTCCCATGGGATCTTAGCTTAGAATTCACAAAACCGTGCCAGAGTTTTTTCTTCTTTTAGTATTTCATTTTTTTTAGACAATGCTTCACTATGTAGCTCAGGATGGCCCCAAAATTGCAGTGATCCTCCTGCTTCATCCTCCCAATGCTGGGATCATAGGCATGGACCATGATGCATGACTTCAAACTCCTTGTTAAAGCTCTGCAACTTTAAACCTTCTTGCTAAAGTCCTGGCATGCTGTAGTAAACTCCCACTTGCCTACCTCCCACGTTAGATTCATTGCTGGGGTGCAGCCGAGAGTGAGGTGATGCTGTCACTGGCTGCCCCTGGAGCATGAAGGAAGTGCTCTCTCCCCAGGCTGGCTACTCCAGCCCAGACTGACACACAGAGCTCTAGGGAGCAGCTACTGCATCCCTGCTCCTCCCTGCAAGTCAGATATCTCAGCATGATCGATTAGTGGGCTTGGCTGTTAATGCAAAGACTGGCTGTTTGAGTCTCAACCAGGGATGTCAGCTGTTATTTTAAACAGGCCTGGTGGCATGGGCTATAATTCCAGAACTTGGGCTGCTGAGGTGGGAGAATTATAGCAAAGTTAAAGGCCTGGGCTACATAGTGAGTTCAATGTCAGCCTGAAGTACATAGCAAGACCCTGACAAAAATAAATAAATAAATAAATAAATTTTAAAAAATTGCAATACTTTAGAAGTGCCTTAAATATAAATTAATAGATCTCCCATTTCTCTTGTTTCTACCAACACCTCATGCCATGCTGCACAGGCCCCAGAACTCTGGAACCCCAGGTGCACTGTGCCAGCCCCAAAACTGGGTGCATGCTAGTAATCCCAGCACTAGGGAGGCTGAGACAGGAGGATCTCTGCAAGTCTGAGTTGTATAATGAGACCCTGTATCCAATTTTTTAAAAAATCAAATAAAAACATGTGAATTTTTCTTAATAACTTGTAAGATTTGTATTTCAAGTATTTTTTTATTTGCAACAGAAAATTTTACTTCAAAAGATATATAAGTAAAGAATTCTAGATATAAGGCACGATCTTACACCAAACCCTTGTAGCCAATGAGAATCTAAGGCATTATTTGGTTAAAGAGCAAAGAAAGGGTTAAAGGAGAACAGAAACTACCAGGGAGCTTGCCTAGTCCCAGAATACCTGTGAGTCAGGTGAGGTGTTGGATTAACTCATTCCAAACTTTCTTGGTGCAATAAGACCTCCTAGTGTTATTTTATTTTAGAAATGAGCATTTTCTAATTCATGTGTGTGTGTGTGTGGTACCAGGGATTGAACTCAGAACTCCACGCTTGCCAGGCAAGCACTTATTCTACTGAGCTATCTCCCTAACCCTCTAATTCTTTATTTAGGGACACAGCAAATTACCAACCTTCTAGGACCAAACAATATTTCTCAATACTCTTGTGATTGAAAATTACAAAGCAGCTCTAGACAATAAATCGTACTAGAAATCCATATTGAAAACCCACTCTTCCTGCCAAACCTCGAACGATTTACTTCAAGTAAGGAATATTTAGAAAATAAAGTCGGGACACAAACAGTAATTTGAACATCATCTTGTACCTTTCAGTAGTAAAATGCCCTCCGAATTAGCACATAATTGGGCAGTTCCTTTCCTGGATACATAGTTACGAGAAAGGCCACAGGGGCCAGACACCCGCACACCTATGTTCACAGCAGTACTAAGCACCCTGGTGTGCAGTGGCAGAAAGGAAAAGCATGTGACATGGACCTGCACAGGCACATTCTGAACCCTTCAGAAAAAACAAGCTTTTCTCACAGGCTGCCCTGCCGCAGTTTGGGTCTAGAATGTCACACACACACACACACACACACACACACACACACACACACACACACACTGGCACAGGCATTAAAAGGAAATGGTGAGGTGATGGTAGGGTGTAGGGGAGGTGGGTTTTGTTTTGTTTTTTTTTTTTAAATGTATTTGATTGTGGCAAGGTCTCACTAGGCAGCTTGGACTCATGGAGAGCCTGCTGTTTTCAGCCTTCCCAGGGCTGGGGTTATAGGCGTGTACTACTATGCTCAGACTCTGGCTGACTCAGCCCATCCCAGAGATGGGCTGGCACAACACGTGGAGCCAGAGATTGAACATTGGTCCCTGAGCTTATCTAAGCTTCCCTAAGCAAAACTTCACTCTGCTGAGCTATCTCACTGGCCACTAGAGTAAGGTTTTAGGTCTTTGGGGCTTCACCCTTGAATCCCACAGGGAACCCTGGTCTCCTCCTGTCTTTCTCCCTTTTGCCTCCAGCCTGAAGCTGAGCCATGATTCGCTGCCTTACCACAGGCCAGAGTGGGCAGAGCCAGAACAAACCTTTTCTCATCACTAATGAAGGTTATTAATTCAAGTATTTATTGCAGTAATGAAAAGCTAACTGATGCATACAACTGAGGAGGAACTTGGGAGACATGATTCGAAACAAGGAAAACTCCCATGAAAGTACACCTCTACTAGGCTTCTTGAGGCGGATGCCAGAGGTAGAAAGTAGGAGTGTGGTGGTTGCCGAGAGCTAAAGGGCAGAGGGAATTAGGAATTAGAGTTAAGGGGCAGAGTATCAGTCTGGAAAGATGAAAATACTCTGGCAATGAGAGCTGCAGACAGATGTGAATGTACTTAATGCCACAGAACTATACACTTAGAATAGTTAAGGTAATATATATGGATATATATATATATATATATATTATATCATTATATATTAAATTTTTCATGTGTATATTATATATATTGTAATTATAAATAATATATATGTTATTGTTGGGTATTAAGCCCTGGGCCTAATAAATGCCAGGCAAATGTTTTACTAATGAGCTACACCCTTAACTCCTATTTATTTATTTATTTATTTATTTATTTATCTAATGGCTAGTTCAGCCTGCCCTGGGGTTGGGACTAGGGCAGAATGTGGTGCTGGGATGGAACCATGGTCCCTGCAATTGCCTAAGCTTTCCTAAGCAGTTTCTTTAGACCGCTGAGCCATCTCACCAGCTCTACATTTTAAAATTTTTACGACACACACACAAAAAAGTAAAATACTAATGTCAAATACTCCTCAGTATGAGCCAGGCATGGTGGCACACACTTGCAGTCCCAGTGCTCAGGAAGGCTGAGGCAGGAAGGTTGCAAGCTCAAGTCCAGCCCAGGCAACTTAGTGAGACTGTCTCAAAGCAAAATAATAAAAGCACTGGGATGGAGCTCAGTGTGAAGGCCTGGGTTCAATTCCTTGTACTACAAAAACAAACTACACAAACAAGCAACTATAATCCTAGGATGTATATCTATAGAATTGAGAAACTGGAAGTTATAATCAAAACTTTTTTTTTTTTTTTAAAGAATTTTTTTTTTTTCTTGTTTCAGAACCTTTGTTTATTCACTCATTTTTATGGCCAGCTCAGCCTGCCCCAAGGGCAGGGCTGGCACAGCATGTGGTGCCCGGAATCAAACCGTGGTCCCTGAAGCTGCCCAAGCTTTCAAGCAGGCACTTTAGACCACTGAGCCATCCTGCCGGGCCCCATTAAAACTTTTTTACAGAAGGTCTAAAATAAAAATTGCCTGGGGCTCTGCTACCCACAGTGGGCACCAAGCACAGCAGCGGAAGCAGGCTCCGAGGCCCTGTCCCAGTCCCACCAAGCCCAACTCTGCACCCCAATAAGCTTCCTGGGGATTTGCACACATAGACTCCAGGCAGCACTAGCCTGAGCCAAGTTGCTGTGTGGCACTGGGCCAGGTGTGTGACCAATCTGTGCTTCAGTTTGCTTGCTTTTATCTGGACCATGGTGACGAACAGAACGCCTGCCTCACACGGCTGCCAACAGTGCGACGTGCCAGGGCCCGCTGCACAGACGGCCACTGTTAGCCATTGTTAAGACTTCGCTGGGCAGAGAATGTCTGTCAGGGGCCCTGTCAGGCAGTTTTCTAAAAATATTAGTTTTAGGAAGTCAATATTTTCCAGAGGACAGGAATGGCGCCTGGGTTTAGAGATTGCTATAGTAATGGATATAGAAGGAGATAATAGTGGTGGCAATGCAGAAAGAAATGGAAGCGATTATCTTCAGAGCAGCACCACAGAATGGAGTGGAGGTGTCAGATCCATTCACACTGAGGCATTTTTTTGCTATTGTTGTTAAATAAGGGAGGACTGGGCCAGTGTGATAGCCAATGCCTTGAATCACAGCACTCTGGGAGGCTGAGGCGGGAGGCCTGCAAGTTCAAAACCAGCCTGTTCAATTTAGCAAGACCCTGCTTCGAATTTTTTTTTTTTTTTTAAATAGTAAAAGGGTTGGGGATATAGTAAAAGGGCTGGGAGAGAGAAAAAGAAAGGTAGTTTATTCAATAATACACATATTACCAAAAATAGGTAGATTGGAAATAGCTTTTAACCAGATAGTAAAATATGGTTTTTAAACAGTTTGTGTACTAAAATAATGTGGGGGGGGGGCTAAGTGGTATGCCTTTCATGCACCTCAAATCCCTTTGTGGGACACTACTTTTCACTGGAATATTGTGAATGTATTTAATGTGATAAAAGACCAAACGTTTCACTTCTACTGTGTATTGTTCCCAAGCCCTCAGGATCACAGCAGCAGAAACACTGAAGAGCCCAGGAGCAGGGTCAGGGAGTGTGAGGAGATAAAAAGGAAGGGGCAGCTCCGCAGGCTTCCGCAGGCCACCGCACCTGCTCGCGACTCTCTGAAGATGTCACCGAGTTCCTAACCTAATTTCTCTGCCGGCAGATCTGTCTTTGCCCCAGAAAAGACTTGTGGAGACATAGAGGATTAAAAAAAATAATATTGTTAAGAAGTGAGGTTGCTGGGCTTGCACTTTACTAGCCAGAAGCCCTTTATCTTTCCTGAGAGCCCCCCAGATCTCTTTTATTCTAGGTCAGTAATTTAACACTCTCAGCTCTCAATTCAAAGCCTGTAATGACCTTGCTGTGCTGAATGATTAGCCTAGGATATAGAAGGAGAGAAAGAGGGAGGGAAAGAAACCCTAAAAACAACAGAGGCCTTTTGATCAGAGTGCGGAGCTGCAGCTCACTGTAACTCAAGCTGCCCATTCTTATATGGCAGGAATTAGGGACTCCCCCTGCCAGGCAGGACCCTATTAAAAGACAATAGCTGTTTGAAAAGGGTAAGCAAGTTGATATGGATATAATAGGCCACATATGGGGGCCCTTTTTCTCCTCTGAAATAAAGCTCCTTCTTAGAGTTGGGAGCTGGGAAAGCCTGCATTCAGAGGGCAGGCTGAGGAGCTATAACAGAAGACAGTGAGTAGCCATGCAGAAAGCCTTGAAGGTGCTGGGGAAATGGGACAGTGCTTTGGGGAGCCCACGGGGGCAAGCATCCATCACCCAGCAGAGAGGCTTTAAAGTGACTCTGGTCCCCACCAGACTTTGGAGGCCAATAATGACAGATTCAGCAAGGACCAACACAGCAGCTTCTCTGATGGGTGAACAAGAACAATAGCAACGCAATGAACAAATAGGAAGCTTTCTACCTGAAGTGTGGCTGGTCAAAGCCCTCCTAACCCACCAGCATCCTATAGGTGGCTCCGGCCAGAGCCAGGAGATATTCTTTACCTGGGGATTTTTATTTAAAAAGCATATAAAACTGTGCCCCAAAGAGTCTAGGGCCTGCAAACTCATCTCACCTCATGCAGTGTGAGGTAACCAGAGGACACTGGACTCTGTACCCTACTAGCTAACTTGTGCTTGCCTGTCTGTTCTCCCAAACACTCTGCCCCTTAGAGGGCGATGCTTTTGGAGGATCTTTAATCCTCAAGAGAATTTCTCAATCAGTGCCTTAGCTATCTCTAAGATCTCCTTAGTAAGTTACAAAACAAGGAATGATTTAAGAGTGATTCAAGTATTTAAACACATTAATCTAGCTGTTTATCACTAAACTTTAAATCCCCAAATTCCTAAGGAAATGTATCAGAAAAATCCTCCACTACCCTTGGCAACTGCTACGGGAACAGCTCTCTAGTCCTATCTGTGCAATTACTGGCCTTGTTTAACAAAATTTGCTGCTAAGAAAGAACACACGGGATTTCCAAAGCGTGCTGCATCCATTGGGTTACCAACAGAGCACAAAGCTGTTCTTGCCAAGTTAAAGGTTGTGTTGATTAAAGAAAAAACAAACAGGTTTGCTTTCACAAGTGATCCTCTTTCCTTGGCCTTAGAATAACTGAGACTACAGGTGCCCCATCCCGCCTACCCTTCTTCACCAAACACATCCACAAGGTTGTACAATTCTCCCCATCACCAATCTGTAAGTCTTTGAATCTTGTAAAACTGAAACTCTATGTACATTAAATAACTCCCATTTTTCTGTGATAGTATTTTTAGCTACTAATTCAGTTCCTTCAAGCTGTAATTTCTTGAGTTTTTCATGTCTTTGTCCATATAATCCAAGGTTATCAGCAACAACTTATTTATAATGTTTCTTAGTATCTTTTGAAATCTATAGACCCTACAATGTTGTGGTGGCAACAGTGGTATCACCTTTAATAAGAGACGCCTGGATGACTGGTTTAGTGCAGTTCTGTGCATAGATGATGGATTACTGAACAGGGAAGGCCCGCCATGGGTGTGGGTGGCACCAACCAATAGGCCTATAGTCTGGATGGCATCAAAAGGGAAAGAAGGAAGCCTTGCTTCTTGTTCTTCGGGGCAGGCCAACCTTCACCACCACATGGCATGTCGTCTGCAGGGTCACAGCACAGACTCTTCAGCTTCCCAGCACAGACTCACAAGGGCTGCTGAGGGAGCTTCAGGTCCCCGCCCCTGAGTGAATCCCACAGCTCCTCAGCACACAGACGGCGGTTTTGCACTCTTCCATACCTGACTCTGCAGGTGGTCACTGGAAGCCTGCCTGATAAATCCTGACATAAGCAATTTTATACACACATAGATAAATACTGATAATAAATAACTTGATACATACATAAAATTAAATCTGTTCCTCTAGTGAGCCCTGACTGATACAGTTGTCATCTCTCATTCCTAATAATGGTAACATACAAGGTGTGTGGGGTTTTTTGGTATCAGGGATTGAACTCAGGATCTTGTGCTTGCCAGGCAGGCACTTAAGCCACTGAGCTATCTTCCTGGCACCAGTGTGGGTTTAAAATAAAGACAATTATTATAGTAAAAGACACATTGCCCTTAATTTCTCACAAAATCCTGCCCTACACATGCCTCGTGCTCTTGTCACTCCCTGAAGCAGCTCTAGGAGTGTCACTCTTCTGTGCATGTCTTTTTTTTTTTTTTTTTCTTGTTTCAGAACGTTTGTTTATTTTTTATTTGTATGGCCGGCTCAGCCTGCCCTCAGGGCAGGGCTGGCGCAGCATGTGGTGCCGGGGATCGAACTGCAGTCCCTGCAGCCACCCACGCTTTCCTAAGCAGGCACTTTAGACCACTGAGCCGTCCTGCTGGGCCCCCTTGCACATGTCTTTATGCAGCTGCAGTGTTGGTGGCTGCTCTGTGTCCTGAACTGATTCAAAATTACCTTTCAGGGTCACTTTGACTCTGGGGAAGAGCCAGAAGTCACGAGGTGACAGCCCCGGTGACTAAGTGGACAAAGATGAGCATGGGGTTTTTCCGAGACTGTATTCCTGTTGGATGACAGCCATCAGCTGATGCACCTCATGAAGACATGGACAGAAGAGGACTTCCAGAACTGCTTCAGAAAGTGGTAGTTACAATGGGACAAGTGCGTTCAAAGTGAGGGGGAGGAGTATGAGAGATTAATGGCCATAAATTTTACTATAATAATTTTTAAAAAATTAAGAGTTCACTATATTTTTCGATCATCCTTTCAATTCTATTCTTACTACTATTTTTCTCCCTTTTTTGTGATTAGTCTGGTTCACAACTCTCTTTTATTACTTTTTTTTTTTTTTTTAACAGTTTGGCTTTACTGATATTCCTCATGTTCTATTTTTTTTCATTATTTTCTATTCCAAACCTTTATTATTTCCAGTTTTCTTTCATTTCAAAATTGTTCTGCTTTTTCTAATTTCTTCAGGTAGAAGCCATAGCCATTAATTTGAGAAACTTGATGTTATTTAGTTGCATCTTATGAAATTTTATTTTTTAAAAATTCAACTCAAACTATTTTATAATATTTAGTCACATTTTCCTCTCTGTTGGTCTGCTTCTCTCCCTCAAGTCATGTTAGGCTGGAGTGCTGTCACTTGTGACCAAGTGTGGCTTCCACTGAGGACAGAGGAGATGGTATTCATTCTTTCCCTCCTTCACACTACACAGAGCAAAGGTAGGCACAAAGTAAATACTCAATAAACATGAGATAAGAATTAAATATGACTGGGGTGTGACACATGCCTGCAATCCTAGCACTCTGAGGCAGGAGGATCACAAATTTGAGCCTGGCCTGGAAACTTAGCCATTTATCAAGACCCTGTCTCAAAATTAAGAATTAAAAAGTGCTAAAGATAGCTCAGTAGTAAGCCCAGGGTTCACTCTGTAACACTTCAAAAAAAAAAAAAAATTAAATACAATAATTCTTCTTCTGTCCAAATGGTACCAACACAGCAAGAAAGCAAGCAAAGTATTCTCTAAGCAACCAAATGTAAGAGTTCTTTCCAACAATTCTGCCAACTTTAACATGAGATCCAAGGATATCTTGGTCTCATCAGAAATGCTGCAGAGGAAAGAAGACTCAGCCCATGCCTGCCCGGAGGATCTAGGCACGCAACCCACTTATCCACACAGAGGGGCTCTGGGGACCCTCACAGTGTGATCCTAATGGGGCAGCTATCCCGATGGCCCACGTCATACCTACCCCAGCTCTGGTCATCATTATGCCCTTGAAATGGAAGTCAGCGGCCACAATTATTTGCAAAGGACATGCAGCACAAGCTCAGCTTTTCTCCCCCTCTCTGCTGTAGTGGCAGGCTATGATGTCTCCTTCCTCCTGTCTTAACCAACAACAGGGTTTTTTTTGGTGTTTTCAGACAGGATCACTACACAATTCGGGCTGGCCTTGAACTCGCAGTGATCCTCTTGCCAAGTGCTAGGATGACAGGTGTGCCCTCCACCCTGTGGCCTGCTGGTTAGCAACACAGCTTCTAACTTCTTGCCTGGGATGTAGCTCAATGGTGTAAGTGCCTGCCTGGCAAGTGTAAGGTCCTGAATTTCTATTTCCAGTACTGTTAAAAAAAAAAAAAAGTACCAAAAATAGCACACCCAACCCCATCAAAAGTAATTTCTCAGGCCGAGGACTTAACTCAATAGTGTAGTGCCTGCCTGGCAAGCATGAGGTCCTGAGTTTGAGTCCTAGTACCAAAAGAACCATAAAACAAAACAAAACGAACCATTATTTCCCATCTTTTATTTATTTATTTGTTTGTTTGTTTGTTTGTTTGTTTATTTTCTTTCCTGTGCTGGGGATCAGACTCAGGGCTCTGCATGCTAGGCAAGAGCTCTGCACTGGGCCGCACCGCCAGCTCCCTTCCTTAGCTCTACAGAACTGCCACCATCTCAGGTGGCCTCACTGATTTTTTTACTTACCTAGGATGGAGTGGGCCCTCAATGAACATTTGTTCAATGAATGTCATACCATCCATACCCGTTCCCATATCAACTCTGAATGATAAAAATATATCTAATCCACTTTGTGATAAGGAAACTTTAGGTATGTAGGAGGATACTACAGAAAAGAAAGTGGGCTGGAAAAGCTGCCACTTAGGGCAGTAATAATGGAGACAAAATAAACTAGACAACGAAAGTAGACTCTCCTTTGTTTTTTGTTCTTAGAGACAGGACGTCACTATGCAGTTCAGGCTGGCCTTGAACTTACTACTGCCCTTGAGCTCCCTGTGGTCCTCCTGCTTCAGCCTCCAAGTGCTGGGACTACAAGTGTGCTCCACAACATCCAGCTTTGAAGTTAGAGTCTTAGAAAGATATACAAGATAAGCAAATCCATAACTAGGAGAGAACAATGAGTTCTGATGAGGATGAACAGAGCCCAGCATCTAACTATCCAAGAGACACTGCTGGAAATCCTCTGAGGGAAGATGACATCATTTAGGTCCCACATCACCTCTGTCACAATTTCATAGACACTACATATCTCTTCACTGAGGAAAAAATGTAACACAAGATAAGACGATGGAGCACCTGGTTGTGCACCCCTGAGGTCCCACTACTTGCGAGGTTGAGGCAGAAGAATTGCTGCAAATCCCAGCCTGGCCTGGGCTCAATAGTGAGTTCAAGGCCAGCCTGAACTACATAGGAGACCCTATCTTTAAAAACAAAACAAATAGAAGATAAAGAAGAGTAAAAAAAATAGTTAGAATGGATAATGGAATAGAACCACAGGGAATCCAGATCATAAATTATTTTTTGGTAATAACCCTACTTTACTATGGAAAATCAAATAAAAAACTAGAATTAGTAAAGAAACAAACAAAAAACAACTACATGGCAAGGCTGGGCATGGTAGAGTGCACCTGTAACCCCAGCACTAGGGAAGCTGAAAAGAGGAGGATCACTACGAGTTTGATCTGCGTAGTAAGACTATGTAAGTCCTGTACTAAAAACATAAAAAACGAATGAAGTGGAAATTCTTAAACTAATAAATAATAAACTTAAGAACCCATTACAGAATTTTAGCAACCAGACTGAACTAAAGAGAAAATTTATGAAGTAGAAGATAGGTCTAAAGATAAGTGAGGTACTGGGACCGGCGGGATGGCTCAGTGGTCTATAGCGCCTGCTTGGGGAAGCTTGGGTGGCTTCAGGGACCGCAGTTGGTTCGATCCCGGGCACCACATGCTGTGCCAGCCCTGCCCTCTGGGCGGGCTGAGCCGGCCATAAAAATGAGTGAATAAACAAACAAAGGTTCTGAAACAAGAATAAAAATAATAAATAAAATAAAAAATTTTTTTGAAAAAAAAAAAAGATAAGTGAGGTATAAAAGACAAAATAATAGAAAATACAAAAAAGCATATAAAAGATAGTGGTTCTCAACCTGTGGGTTGTGACCCTGGCAGGAGTCGAAAAACCAAAACACAGGGGTCGCCTAAAGCCATCAGAAATCATAACTGTAGCAAAATTACAGTTTTGATGTAGCTACCAAAATTATTTTTTGGTTTGGGGTCACCACAACTGAGGAACTGTATTGCGAGGTCATGGTATTAGAAAGGCTGAGAACCACTGGTCTAATGTTTGTGTAACTAGAATCCCAAAAGGAGTGAAAAAAATAGAATACAAGTGAATTTGAAGAGCTAATTATTGAGAATTTTTTAAAGCAACAAGTTCAAGAAGTCCTAAGAATACTGAATAGTCTAAATATGGATATAAGCAAACCTAGACAGTATATGTAGAACTCCTCACACCCAAAGACCAAGAAGAAACATACTGGAAACAACTAGAGAGAAAGGGTGTTTTTTGTTTGTTTTTTTTTTTGTTTTTTGTTTTGTTTTTTTTTTTAATATATTTAGTGCAGGGTCTCCAGGGTCTCACTACACAGATCAGACTCATAGTAATCCTCCTGTTTTCAGTCTCCCAAGCACTGGGATTACAGCTGTGCGCCACAACTCCCAGTCTCAGTCCTTGTCGTGTCAGCTACTCAGCATGCCGTAGGGGTGGGGCTGGCATGGCACACTGGGGATCGAACCCCAGTCACTGC
>PVJA010048270.1:0-14286 GCA_004027025.1 Myocastor coypus | reverse complement strand
TGACTCTCCTTAGACGCACTGCAGTTCATTCATCCCTTTCCTCTGAGGTCCCATAATCTCCTTGACCAGGAAATTTGGGACACCCCTGAGTTATAGGATATTACAGCACAGGTTCTCTTATATCCTGGGTCTTTATTGACCTTGAAGGGCTAGGGCCAAAATATTGGCTATCCTTATAGCCCTTCTTTTTCTCCAATTTCTCTGCTGGAGGGCTAAGAATGTAAGCTAACAGACCAAAAATTGATTTTTTTTTTTTTTTCAAAATGGATTGTGAATGATTATTCTTGACATGGGTGCTGAACCTCCACTAAGCCAAGTTATTTGCATTTCAATGTCAGGAAGGAAGAGAAGTTAGCTGCTTGAACTGCTGCTACTACTCCTGGAAGGCTAGATCTTTGCCACCACCATGAAAGGTTGCTCTCTAACCTGTACCACTCTGTCTTGGAGCCAGCTAAATACAGACTAAAGCCTCCAATAACTGGAAACTAAATAAGCCTTTCCTTCCCTCATTTCAAGTGTCAGGTATTTGTCCCGAAAGACAAGTAAGTAAGACACTGGCCCTGCCACCCACACAGTGAGCTGGCCACCAACCTGTAATCCCAGCATTGAAAAGGCTGAAAACAAAAGTATCACTCCAAGTCTGGGCTGCGTAGTGAGACCCTGTATCAAATGCAACAATTAAATACATCTAAAAAATTATAAATCCTCTTTTTGTTTATCACTCTGAGATCACTCATGAATCAGAAGCAGGTCACTGTGGGCCACATGCTCCCAAGAAGATAAATGACACCGGGCAGCCAGATTCCTCGTCTTCTTATGGAAGACGACTTTTTGTTCAAATAATGTACACCTTCTATGTCATGCTCCCAGTGAATACAGTGTGGAATTGCCATTTGTAGTATACTAGGCACGGCTTACAACTTTTGGTTAATACACAAAGAAAATTAGTATGATACTGCAAATTATGCACATTAAACAACTTATTGTTATAAAATGTTAGTTAAGGGGAGATTTGGGTGGGGCAGAATACACTACAAGTATCTTCATGGTTAAAAAAATAGTCTTTAAAGCATAACCAACTTGCATTCCAACCAACCCTCATGAAAAAATTTAAGTGCATACATCATATATACTTGTCATTCATATGTATGAATTCTATCCTAGGCATAACTGTGAATTTGTACAGCTTAGATCTCAAATGTTCTCCACGTCTCCCTTCTGAGGTAGAATCAGGACCAAGGGATTGGGCTGCTTGGTTATAACTTCACGGGTGTATTTTCATCTCTCATCCTCTTTGTCCTTCTTCCTGATCACCATGCTGTAAGCAGCTTTCTCTGCTGGGCCTATGCGTGGTGAAGTTTATGCTTTAAATCCACTTGACCATGAACTGAACTCACTGGAAATTTGAGACAAGATCAAGCCTCTCCTCCTCTAAGTTGCAATGTCTGGTTCTCTGGGCAAGCACAGAAAATGAAGGCACAATTAAACCAGTTTTTAAAAGCTCCATAAAACAAATGATAGTTAACTATAATCTGGAATATCGGTTTTCTCTGAGAAGATTAAATTTACAATTTGCAGATAAAAGAAAACAGTTTCTGCCGGGCGTGGTGGCGCACGCCTGTAATCCCAGCACTCGGGAGGCCGAGGCAGGAGGATCGGTGCGAGTTCGAGACCAGCCTGGGCTACAAAAGTGAGCTCAAGGCCAGCCTCAACTGCATAGTGAGACCCTGTCTCAAAAAGACAACAAAAAAAAAAAAGAAAACAGTTTCTTGGCTATTATATAATTTTATTAGAAGAAAATCAGTGGACTAGTAAGAGGTGGAACATCAGTATTATTTTATAAGCTTTGGATGGCAATTCTATAGCTCTGTTTTAAGACAACTTACTGTTTATCTGAACAAACTTCATTTGCCCAATGAATGATAAATATAGTCATAAACCATAAGAGAAATATAAAATTTCATATATTTTCTTTCAAATGTTTCTTTCAAAGTTGAAATAAGAATTCAGAATTTTACAATCTCTAAGAACATATATCATCAAAATAGTAGCTATAATTTAAAACAGTTTATTCATTTCATTCTGTCAGCATATTTTAAACATAAATTGATAGAAGCAGACTTACAGTATAAAATACTCAGAGAAAATAGAGGCGTAAAATCTGAGAATTTCTAAATCAATTAGAGTCGTAAGACGCTATACATATTTTGAATCACCAACATTTAAACAGCTGAGAAAGTAAATGTTAAATCCTTAATGCTAATCAATTAGAAGACGATAAAGAAGTTATTTCATAAAACATGCAAAAAGTTATGTGTGTAATTTTGAAATGCATGTATTTCATAATGCAAATTGAATACAGAAATCTTAGATTCTAAATACAATCTAGCAATTTCCTATGTCGTTTAAAGGGGCAACAAAATTATATGATGAGGAATGTACTATTAAAGCTGATAGAACAACCATTTAAAAGCCTTAAAATGTTTGATATTTAACTGAAAATAAAATATTTGCAAAATATATATTATACATATATCTATATATATTTCTATATATATTGTCTATACTCTTCAGAAATTCTAGAGTAATAATAAACAAGACAAACCAAAAATATTATTGAATTTCTCTCATGGGTTCTTTCTTTTAAACCAAATAGGAGATGGGATTTGAGAAGACATATCTACAACTGTGATAGCAAATTTGCCATCAAACCTATTTTCAGGATTACCAAAATGCCAGTTTTCAAAATGTCCCTATGTCTAGAGTTACTTACAGAATTTTCAGTGATAAAATTTCTACAGTAAGAATTTTCTTAGCTTGTCTTTTTAACACCATGACTGATTTCTTTAAGCAAATGTAGTACAGTTATTCACATGCTGATATCTGTTTTTGGAATTGCCCAGACTCAAAAAGTGTTTCATAAATCTCATGTGAATTAAAATTTTAGAGAGTCTTAATGTTTCAATACTTTTATCATAATGATGGCCAAATGAATGTCACAAATATGACCTTAGTGAATCCCAGAAATAGCATTATTCTTGCTAAAAATAATCTTTTCTATTTTCAATATTTCCTAGTTTATATTGGAAGAACTTAGACTTTAATATTTTATTCATATTATAGGGTAAAAAAATAATCCAAAGAATCTGGAACATAACTATTGGACTGCCATTTCAATTTCATCTCTTTATCTTCTTTCTATTAAGCTCGCTGCTATATATTTTTCCACATTTTTATATTCAAAGACTGCTTTACTAACATAAATCATAAGACATAAGTCTTAGGAGATATATTATATTATTATAACAACATTTTCAAATAATTTATTGAAAGTCTATCTCATTTTTTGTTCTATACATAGACCTTACCCTTATCGATGTGTGTGTGAGTGTGTGTGTGTTGTGTGTGTGTGTGTGTGTGCACAACATTGCTTGTAGTTTGTCAATTGTTCCACTGGAAAGAAAATTTCTGATCAAATAATATGTATATTTTAAATTTTGGTAGCATTCAGTATATCTATATTCTTCAGAATTATTTGAAATGAATATATGTTGTATTGAGTGGAAGGCTTCTTATGTTTATTGCAATGATCTTCTGATGATGGAAAATAATGTGAGCCCCTTCTACAACTATAGGACCACGATCGCTGGGCCACGCCACTGTCCACGTTCAGTCCATATGCCATCACTGATGGTCCACAGTAAGCTTTTGTAGGCAGACAGAAACCAGTACTCATTAGAATGCCACAGTGTTGCTGACCAACACTGAAAAAATAGGCCGTATATTTGAAAAAGGTTATGGGATATTTAGGGGAGTCATTGCCTGAATATAAGTGAGATCATTCCTTATACGTCTGTAGATCTGTACAATTCATAAACATGCTAATAACACTGATCTATTTGGACAGCTTTCAGCCTTAGTTGGCGATGTAAGTGATAAGGAATTGGCTTGCAGAACAAATATTAATGTGCTGCTTACAGTCAAGAGTCAGAAGATACGCCTTCAATTTTATTCACTGTAGATCTCAGATGATATTCTCCTTTGTTTTCGTTAAGAATAGTATGTTGTAGTAATAGCCAAAATGTACAGATTTTATTTTTTAAACTTTGTTTTAAAGGGGAAAGAAATAAAAGCAAATAACAAGAACAAGGACAAAAACAAAGCCTTATAGGACAATAAAAGTGGCACAGAATTTTAAAGCAAGAACAGGAAATCAACAATGATTTGTATACTACATATTTTCTTGTTCAGACTACACAAATAGGCTTGTAAAATTAATCAAAGAAAAATGCACAATTTTTTAAAAATGTTTTCTTCAGTGTGTTGCTACACAGCTCATACTTGTAGCAAGCCTCCTGTTTTCAGCCTCCCCAGTTTTGGGATTACAGGTGTGCACCACTACAACCCTACCTGATCGCTGGTTCAGTGCGTCTGTGTGGAATGTGGTGCCAGGGACAGAGCCCCAGCCCCTGAACTTGCTTAAGCAGGCATTCAGCCTGCTGAACTCTTCTGCCAGCCCAAAATGTACAGATTTAAATGAAGAAATTTCTTGTCTATTTTTTTTTTCTTTAAGTCAGAGTTTTGTTTCCTTGATTTGTGTGGTGCTGTTTTCATGGTACAAATAAAACATATTTTTCCTGTATCTCTGTTCTCAAAAGAATATAATATTCCATTAAAAAAAACAACTCTATGATTCTGAAAATATCAATAGTACTCATTCACATTGTTCAAATGTGTAGTACAATAATTTGTGAATAAAATACACAAATTTAAAGATGGTCTAATATTCAGTTTATAGTTATTTAATCATTTTATTTTTACTGTAAGTGTTAAACAACATTACATATCTAAACTAGTGGTTCAAATTTGCTTATAAATAGTTCCATTTGACCTGGGTCTGTCAGCATAAAATCTTACCTAGGTTATAAAAAAATAGGAAGATAATTTAGTTTATTCTGAGAAAAATATTAGTGGCCCTGTCACAAGAGCCAGAGTTCCAGTTACTCTGAATAACATGCTCTGTCATGGAAGAGGTTACATAAATTTTTCTAGTTGATGATGAAAATACATTCATGAATCAACGTTTTGTGTGTACGATGCACATCAGTGACTTTCCAGGTGGGCGTGGTAAAGTAGGACATCTCCAGAGTAGGCAGAGATGACTGCATTCATAGCTGTAGAAGAAGTGTGGAAGTTAGGTCAGTTTAGGTGACTAGTCCATTCCGACAGCTTTCCCCAGTGGTCTGAAGATAACACCTGTTTTTCTACAGGCCCTGAGAAAACCAAAGACGATTCTGGCTCTTTATCAGCAACATTCCAACTCCTCGAGATGTTTCGGTCAGAGGATGCTCAGGCTTCTCAGTACAGGCACGGCTTCTCAGCAGTAATTTCTGGGCTCTGATCTCATGATTTTTCTACTTCCTACATTTATATAGCAAAGGCCAACTTTATAAATTTACACATCCTTAAACGATAATATTGGTTTATTAATTTTAATGAGAGAAATAACAATGAGACAGTTTCAAACCAGGTTGGTGGGATAGTTCTTTTTTATTATTTTTTTATTTCATTTTATTTTTTTTTCTTGTTTGAGAACCTTTGTTTGTTTATTCAATCATTTTTATGGCCGGTTCAGCCTGTCCCGAGGGCAGGGCTGGTGCAGCATGTGTTGCCAGGGATCGAACCGCGGTCCCTGAAGCCGCCCAAGCTTTCCCAAGCAGGCGCTTTAGACCACTGAGCCATCCCGCCAGGGCCCGGATAGTTCTGATAATTGATACATGTCATATTATTGTCATCATAAAACACTTAAATAAAAAATAGAAGTTAAAAAATAAAATATTGTTTACAGTAAAAATTAAGCTTTCTTGAGAGCAAGTGGTAACATTCAAATATTTTTACAATCTTGCATAGCTATAACCATTAATCTGAGCAACAGATTTATGATAAAAGTAGATAATATAACAACTGTTGCTGATTATTCTTGTTTTGAAAATCTGTAATGTTTGTGTTGTTGTATGTTATCTTGTTTCTGTCTTTGTTTCTGCTTTTGTTTTTACTCTTCAAAATAAAAATATTAAAAAGATAATATTCAATCAAGATACACTCAAGTGGAATTATATCAATATCTTAAATATAAGCCAAGAATATTCAATCAAATGCAAATAAATTTTCAGAGAAAAGTCTCAGTTTTCACAGCATATTTTCAAAATCCTTCTCTATTTTGTTTTCATCTCTGGAGAACACCTCCCCCAACCAGGAATATGTACATGTATGTTGTATTAAAAGAAATAAGTGAAGAGTGTCTGAAATTATGAACTTTTCTGCCATCTACAAAGTAATACTCTCCTGGGTTCAGCACGTCCTATGTTAGTAAAATTCTGAGCAACAGAAAGTCAACCACCAACATTTGCAGGCCTCCTTTGGGTCGCAGTTTCATACAGTCTTCATTGGTGACACCCATACATATTCCAAACTTCTATGAGAGCAAAGATTTACAAGAACTCTATACTGCAAAGTAGTAGAGGAATAGCAAGTCTATTTTTTTTTCTTTTTATAATATGGCCAGCTCAGCCTGCCCTTGTGGGTGGGGCTGGCGCAGCACATAGTGCCAGGAATAGAACCGCGGTATCTGTGATTGCCAACGCTTGCCTAAGCAAGTGCTTTAGACCGCTAAGCCATCTTGCTCATCCAGTAAGTCTATTTATAAAAAAGAACGAAACTAGTTTATTCGTAAGTATGAGCTACTGTGGTCCAGAAACATGAACTATATGACATGTTTCACGAGGCACAAACTGGATGACGTTATAAGTCAGCATATTCTAGATAGTTGGGTAAAGCTGTCTCTGGCATCTTTGATATGGACGCTGCTGCTTCTTCAGAGAACCCTAGTTCATAGCCAATGAGAAAAGGCTACCACATGAAATCAACCGAATGCGTGCTCCAAGACTGCAGAGCAGGAGACGAAGCAATGAGTGTGACTAACCAGAGTCGAGCTGGTAAAGCAGAGCAGAGAAAATGACATCAGAATGATACTTTACGTTGAAGACAAATGCAAAGACATCAGAAAAGAAAACACAAAAATCTTGACTGAAACATTTGACTGGGCAAGCAAAATTTCTAAGCTATTTGAGTATTTTTGTTTTTCATTATTTTATTGTTGTTTTTTAAAAAACATATACAATTCAGTTATTTTATTTGTATTTAGAAATAAAGGAACCATTGTATCATTCAGTTTTGTGTCACCTTAAAAAATCATTTGTAAAAAATAATTATGCATTTTTACACAGAAATTAAGGAATTTATCCATTTATAAATTCATAGCGGTATACTACTATGGCATTTTTCTTGACTCTTCTTTGCTTTTATTACCTTTTTAAAGAAACAAACATTTACTTGAGAGAGAGAGTATAGCAATACTTGATATGATATTACAAGCGTTACATCTTTAGGAGACCAGAATGATAGGTATTCCTACCATGGTTTTAGTATTACACACTGCTATCTTCAGTGTAGTTGCTTAATTCACAGATATCAGCATATATAGTAAGTCAGGTGAAAATTCTACCAACTAAATACTAGCTTCAAAAACATGTTGAAGGTTCTAGGACGCTTGTCTTACGCATCTTGTGTGTATAAATGTATGGTATTTCCCCTGCCATGTTTCCTAGTTTTTCTTCTTGCTTTCTCTTCATTGCTTAATGCTTAAATTCTTGCTTTCTGTGTCACTATATGTGTAGTTATTCTCTCTTAGTTCCATGAGAAGAAAGATTTGTGTTAATCTTCTTTAAACAAGAACAACTACTAGCCAGGCTTGGTGGCGCACACCTGTAATCCCAGCACTTGGGAGGCTGAGGCAGGAGGATCGATGTGAGTTCGAGACAAGCCTGGGTTACAAAAGTGAGCTCAAGGCTAGCCTGAACTGCATAGTGAGACCCTGTCTCAAAAAACAAAAAACAAAGCAAAAGAAAAAAAAGAACAATTACTACAAAGACAACAAAAAGCAATGTATTAATTGTTGTATCAGTCCTACTCACCTGTTGTGAAACTCTCAACGCTATTTCTTTCTCATTAATATTAATTTTAAAAATGATTTACAGCTGAAAGAAAATAAAATGCATATTTCCATTAAAAAGAGAATCATATGTTCCTTTAGGTATTATCCCATGTACTCTACATCCCAAGTTATTGGTAAATAGAAATCTATTTTCTTCCTTTATATATTTGTCTATTCTGTCTGAACATGATTTATAAGTGACATAATGTATGTTTTTTATGACTCCTCTTTTACCCTTCTTAATTCATCTCCTTTAGCATTTTTAATTCTGTTCATGTTATGGAATGTACAGCTATGTATTTTATTATGTAGGGAAACATCCCATTCTATATGTATATGCTATATGTTATTTATAATATATTACACATATTATACTATATGTTATACAGTATGTTTTATATAAGTATTATCCCATTTACCTACTATGAAGCTGAAGGAGATTCAGAGTGCTTTCACCCTCAGGTTATTATGTACATTTCTGTTTAGAGCCATCCAGGCACTAATTTTTCTCTGAGCATGTTTTAATTTGTTTGGAGTATATTCCTAGAGGGAAAAATCTAGGTCAAATCTTTAACTATTTGAGATACTACTAAACTGTTTCTTTTCTAATCCCACCAGTAGTACATGAATGCTCTGACTTTTTCAAATACTTTGGTTGTTATTATATTTTTATTGTTGCAATTTTTAACTCTAGCTATCCTCGTGGGAATGTGCTACTATGTTTGTGGCCTTTGTTTGTAGGTTTTGGTGGATCACGATGTAAAACGTCTTTTCCCATGCTTATTGACCATGTACATGTCTCACTGAGCAATATGTACTCCAATATGTTGCCTCTTTTTTATTTGGACTCTCATTATTCATACTATAGTGATGCTCTTCTCCAGTTAAAAATTTTTATGTGGATTTCTCTGTATTCATTCAGCAAGGAAAGAATAGATCTTGAGGCTAAGATTAAACTTTCGCTTCAGGGTCCATGGAAAATCATGTCATGAAAAATAGTGAGTTGAACTTCCTCGCACCTTAAGGGCTTCATTAGTGTAGAGACTGAGTGTGGGCTTGGAACGTGCAAAGTTCCCCTTTGAGGTAAGTCAGTCCTACTCTAGAAGGTTAGGGTTTTAACCTCACAGCCTACTCAATCTATCTCTATTTTTCCGGAGCTACCAACAAGGATGCCAAATGTGATCCAGGCACTTGTCCAGTAGAAACTGAATGGGAGCCATCAGCTCATTTTGCTCAGGTCAGCAAACAGCAATCAAAGGGTAATGGCTTTCTGTCACCACCAAGCCTGCGTGGGTGCCAGGGTGCCCCGGAGGTGAGGGGTTCTGCATCCAATTACCTATCCCAAGAACTATCTGGTCCCCTTCTAAAAAGTAATTTTCTCAGTGCAAAATTGAAAGTATTACCTGATTTGTTGTTTTCTTAGTTCTGCTTTTTTAAAAAAAAATTCTAAAAGCTTCTAAAGTGGTAGATCTGATGAGCTAGATTCATTGATATTAAGAATTAAGTGAATGAGGGCTAGAGATTTAGCTCAGTGGTACAGTACCTGCCTGGCAAGCCTGAGGTGAATTCAAATCTTGGGGTTTCATCCTCTACCCCAAAGAAGTAAGCAAATAATAATAAACAAACTAGTAAGGGTAAAATGAAAAGTTATTCTATGAGAAGAAATGAAGCAAAATTCACTGTATAATAAAGATTCTATCTGGAATACTCACATGACCATTGTTAAATGCAAAACAAATTTTAACACTACTTAGTAAGTTTGTCTTTCACTAAATAGCCATTCACTAGATGATATTAGGGATTAAGTAAATATATTCACTGGCAATAATTAGTTTTCAGGCTGCACCATTAGAAGACTAAAATTGTATGGATCATAGCTCATTTTAAGCATTTGATATTTATAAAATATATTTATAGAAATCATTTGCCTCAAACTCTTCTGTGAACAAGTTCCACATGATCTGTTATAGATTTCAAAATAGCTTCACTTCAAGTATCATTTTAAAATGGCCAAGAATACAACATTGAAATCGTCAATGAATGCACAATGAAATGATCATATTTTAGGGCCCCTCAGTAGCATAGGTGAAAACCTAAATCCTACTAATTTTTTGTTCAGCAAATTCATTATACATCCTCAAAAAGATCCAAACACCTGGATGCACCCTTGTAAACTTCTTAATGGCATTTCCATTACAGCATATAATCACTGTGACTTGTGCTTTTGAGTCTATGCAAAAATCACCAGAAGCAGTGTTTGAACAGGTTCCCCTCTCCACGCCTCTGGAGGGAGACACAGCCTCAAAAGTGGCTGCAGTGTTTTCCCACACTGGTCTCTGTTGTAGTAACACAGAGCTGCTCACAGAAAGGCATGCGTGAACGCAAGCCTGACAGTGGATTGAATCAATTCTAATACCTGAAGCTGTCCCACCCTACTTAGAATTAGACCTAGAAATGCCCTTCGTTTACATGCCATTACTTTTAATCATAAAATTACATTTATGATTAAACAGAAATTACGTATTTTCAGCTAGTAGAAATTAGTTCATGCCCATAACACTTCATGATTCTCAGAATTCATGAACACCTTATAATATTCTATATTATTAATTTTAGATATTTTCAAAAATATAATTTTATTGATTTCATAAACAACTGAATTTGCCATAAACTATGTATTTTATTTGAAGTTAATGATGTCATAGCAGTCATTTATAGCATATTTTAATATATTTCTAAGACATTTTATAGAATTTATATAGAAAAGGATCTTCATGTCAAGACAAAGTTAAGAAATACTGCAAACCACAGTGTTTTAATGAACAGCTATAGATTAAATTACACAGTAATTTTGTACCTAAAATCTATCTGTTTCAAAAATGCTTTTTGGCTGATGATCTAACACACACCATATATTTTTTTTAAAATTTGGTACAGGGTCTCACTACGCAGCTTGAATTTGTAGTGATCCTCCTGTCTCATCCTCCCCAGGGTGGGATAAAAGGCGTGTGTCACAAGGCCTGATTTTAGTGGCCCCCTCAAGCACGGCATACAGTGCCAAGGATCAAACCCAGGCCTTCGTGCTTACCAGGCAAGCACTCAGACCACCGAGCTATCTACCCATCCCTAAAATACATTTTGTAGCTAAATAGATTTAGGATGAGAGAATAATTGAATAAAGTGTAAAAGTTTTCATAAACTCATAGCCCCACCTTTATTAATTTTCCCAAATTACATAATCACAATGTATTTACCAAAACAATGAAATATCATAACTTAAAACTATAAACAGGCCCAGAGATAGCCTAATCACCTGCCTGGGAAGAGCAAGGATCTGAGTTGGATGCCTGGGTACCACATGTTGTGCTGGCCATGCCCGGAACTGGCCGCCAGAACTGGGCTTGGGGCGGCATAGCTGTAATCAGACAGGAGGATCACTACAAGTCTGAGTTGCATGGTGAGGCCCTCTACTAAACAAATAACAGAAAAAGAACTATAAACATGATTGCAGTTTCTGCACTTGGTAGGCTGAGGCAGGAGGGTTGCTGTAAGTTTGAGGGCAACCGGAGCTATGAAGTTAGATCAAAGCTAGCCAAAATTATACAGTGAGACCCTGCTTCCAAAACTGAATGATAATTACAAAAGTAACACAAAACTATAAACAAAGCCATATGTTTTATTTGAATTCCATTAACATTTTTTTAGTATCTTCTAAAGAAACAATTAAGGATTTCACATTGTGCTCCTTCTTGTCTAAATATCTAACCAAAGTCCAAGATTGTATTTAGCTCTCTATATACTCCAGCTCACTTTGCTTTTTTTAAAAAAATTAGAAATTATGGGTCCAGCGGGATGGCTCAGTGGTCTAAAGCGCCTGCTTGGGGAAGCTTGGGCGGCTTCAGGGACCATGGTTCAATCCCCGGCACCACATGCTGTGCCAGCCCTGCCCTAGGGGCGGGCTGAGTCGGCCATAAAAATGAGTCAATAAACAAAGGTTCTGAAACAAGAATAAAAAAATAATAAATAAATAAATAAATAAAAAATTAGAAATTCATTTATTTTCTCAGGAAGCCATTCGTTGATTTTTACTGATTACCTCTTGTCACTATGATTTTGCTATTGTGCCAAATATTGTTAAAAACAAAATCATCAATAATAACTTTTAAAACACCTACAAGATCACACAAACATTTAGGTTTAATAATGTGTGGGCCTCTTATGCTGACTGTTTTCATTACTTCATTTTCACAATATTAGAAATAAGAAATGGTAAATTCCATCCAGCAGGTAATGAGACTGAGGCTAAGAAATGTCACTCGCTGCAAATCACTTGGATGATTAGAAGCAAGCACACCAGAATTTTAAAACACATTTCTATTTATTCAATCTTATTACCATTTGTATGATCTAGAAAACATTCTAGTGTATGAATTTTCTGCAAAAATCTATATGACTAGATATTATAGGACGAGAGACTTGAATCCTCAATGATTACACCGTTTTTAGGCAGCAGACTCAGAGAATAAGCATAAGGAATGTGTTGTCACCCAATAGAACCATCGTTTCTCAAGGCCCAGTGCACCAATATGAGTTTAACTGCACTAAATATTTATATGCTACATTGGGGATTGCCAAAGTCAGATATCACACACACACACATGAGTCATCCACAGTGCCCATCCAAGTGCTGCCATGAAATTTCCCCCTTCACATTGCCTTCCAGATTTGGAAGAGTTGTCCATATACCTCATCTACAGGCTTCTGTCACCAAGTTGCTGTGGTGAAACGCTCCCTCTTAACCCAGTCTTTACATGCGGCAAGCAGAGCAGCCCTCCGGAATCAAGCGCTAGTTATTGCCTGCGGCTGGTGCTGTAAATGTGCAGAAGGTTTTAAAATGGGGTTGTAGGAGCCTGCCAGCAAAGCCTGGACGTGTGAGCTAGGGAAAGAATAGAAAGACAGGAGCGGTGTTTAGAACCTAAATGCAGACAACAATGCAAACAGTAAGTGTCAGGCTCAGGAAATCTCTGTGGGGATGAAGGGCTCCACTGACAATTAGACGAGAGTCCGCAGGTCTTAGGCTGTGGCAGAGAATGTGGCTCTAATTGACCCATGTTCTTAGGCTATGTAGGCAGCTGAGGTTAAGAATGGCAGATGAATTAATGTGGCTGAGAAAATGTTCAGGAAGCCTGAAGATCAGGCTACAGTATGGGTACAGTCTACAGCAGCAATTAGTAAAAATTAAATGGTGTGAACCTTTTTCAGAAACAGAGCAACAATAAAGCTGAAGTGTAAGCGATCATAGGTAGTGAACGTTAGCATTGAAAAGAACTTTCATGGGGATAATGGAAATGTGGTTTGAAAGCATCTCCAAAATCAGCAAGCCCCCAAATATCAAAAGCTTAATAATGCAAAAATGTAAAACTTTGTATTTTGTGCAGGCTCTCAAGGCACAGTTCCATTGCTAGCTTCCCTAGCTCTGGGACTACAAGTGACCACCACCATGCCAGACTTGGCTGCTGGCTCAGTGTACCCACGGGGGGGCCAGCGTGGTGAGTGATGCCAGGGATTGAACCCCAGTCTCTGCGCTTGCCTGAGCAGGCTATCTTGCCAGCCCTAAACTTGCCATTTATTCCTCTAGTTTCTCGTCTTCTTCTTGCCCTGAGGGCAGGTCACATGCTCCATGTGGGGGTGGCGATCCAACTGCGCTTCAGTTTGCCCCATCTTGTGCTTGAACCAACTGAGCTACCTGGAAAGCCCCCTAAACCTTTCGTTTCTTAAGAAAACTTGGAGATGTGCACTCATTCAGAGATTCCAGCAAAATATTTCCTCTATATCAGCATAGAGGCGCTCCCAGGCCGCTAGGTCCCTGACCCAAGGTAGTCTCTTTACTGCACAAATGGGTGGCTAACTTGTGCATCATCTTTGTTTTTCAGAAATTCAGAATCAGGGCAGACCAAACAGCTCAGCAGATTAAAGCACCTGTGAGTAGGCACAAGCGTCAGAGGTTCGATCCCCCAGCAAGCTGTGCTGGCCTCATCCCCAGGGCACACTGAGGTGGCAATGGAGACTGGGAGCGGTAGTGTGCACCTATAATCCCAGCTCTTGAGAGGCTGTAAACAGGTGGATCGCCACGAGTCTCATCTAGTAGTGAGACCCTGAACGCCCTGTAGAGCCTTCCCTAAAATACAAAAAGGAGAAGAAGAAGAAGAAGAAGAAGAAGAAGAAGAAGAAGA